>MQRK01221682.1:22099-52899 GCA_001938485.1 Girardia tigrina
TGCGCTCAGAAGCTGTTCCCTTGCCAAACGCTTTATTAATATTGTGAGCCGTTTCTGCTGCTTTACGACCCAGTTTAAATTCGTACAAGAAAATTGCTCGAATTTTAATTTTTTCCATTTTTAATTTAGTACCGTAAATATTCTAAAAAATAACAACAATATGTTAATAATGGCTATAGGAATCTACAGCTAGGCATAAGATTTCAAATAATATCTAACACTAATGCATTTAAACTTATATACATATCAAAGTAGATAAACAAAGTATAAAGCTCAAAAACCGCCATAATTTTACGACCAACCTAATATAAAACGTTGAATTATATAGTGTCCTTGATAGCCTCGAGGAGACTTATGCAATCTATTGAAATGATATCTCAAATGACTTTAATTAAGTAGAGGAAGGTTGTGATAAATTTGTTAAGACAACTCATGAACTAAACCAGGTTAATATGTATTATTCAATAATAATGTCAATTAATTAATAAAATTTCTTAAAATAAAGAAACAAAAAAAATGAGGATATCTTAAATCAATCTTGTAAATTACAATTATTTAATGAAATCAGTTAAAAACTAAAAAAAACATTGCCTAGTAATCATTTTAACATTTATCTCAATATTGTAAATGTCAGTTATTTGATTATTTTTTCAAATGATTTTTTGTAGTAATTATCATTCACAATTCTTATTTAACACATTCAGTAAATATCAAAAAATAATTTAGATACTAATAAATCTTGAAATATTTTACTCAGGAATTTCCATATCTGATGGCTGATTTTTATCAATATTCTCTAAAATATCTTCATCGGAAGTTTTGCAAATATCATGAACGAGTAAATTAATTTCACTTTCATCTGATGTAGATTCTTCTTTGGATTTATATTTTTTATAGATTAATCTGTTTTTCCTTATTACTTGACATTTTCTAAACGCATAATCTAAATCTTGTTTGTTGAAACACAGACTCCAGGAATATTGATTATCATCTAATGGTTCTACTACATCTAAAGAGATCAATGTATTTTTTGATTCATCAACAGATCTAAAATAAGATTAAAATGTATGTTCAATTTTAATACTAAATAACCCGTTATACTCTTCATCTGATTCATCATTTATTCGCCTATATAAAAAAGTTGAATTTTTCAAGTTAAATTTTTTCAATCAATAACAAACCTTAAGCTCAATAAATTTTGGCTTGAACAAACTTCAACATTCATTTTACAAAACAGATGTTTACTGGTGAAAATATTATCAACTGGTAATAAAGAAATTTGGTTTTCTGGTACAGTACATCCGAAATCCTTTAAGCAATACCTGGGTTTCTTGAATTTTTCATGTCCATTTTTTGAAATAGTTTTTGTCCCATCTTTAATTGACATTTTCTTAAGTTTTTTGTCTTCTTTCAAAACAAGATCTATAACATAATCAAGAAATATATTAAAAATTTTAATCATTGAAAAATAAATTAAAATCCAGTTCTTTAACTTAGTACAGATAGACTAAAATCTTTAAAAGATTGCATTTACTTATTACATATTTCTTAACCGAACGTTAGTTTTCACCTTATAACAGATCATTGTTTGATGAGTACATATCGTAGTAAATTGTAAAGTTTCTTAGTTAAAAGATTAACTCAATATTATATATGTTATGTATGTCAAGGTTGTATTGGAGACAACTACATATTTCATTCTTTAAACTTAAATTTTAACACATTTTAGTCGATATTTTCCAGTTACACTTAAACTGACTTATTTCACTTATTGATATATACCATTATAGTAATTATCCATCTGCAAACATGGTACAACATTTTTACAACAGACACATGTCTATAAACAACTACACCGAGCTTTTGAAAGGAAAAATATAAAGAGGATATGTAGAAAGGCTTTTTTCAAAGGATTTATAATTAGGCTTCAAAAAAATTATTTGATTAGTAAATTAGTCTTCAAAATTACAACATTTTACAACAGGTTACTTCATAAATAAAAGTTTAGATTTCAGTTTTACTGAGTTTTTTTTGCATTTACTGCAATCAATTTGATATTAATTTGGATAATTGCGCCAAAAGTACTTTTTGTAAATTTGACTGCAAAAATTCAATTAATTTAAATTAACTAATTTTAATTTCAGACATCTCCTGTCACAATCAGAGGTATATATGGAATTCATACATGTTGTTTTAATTGATTAATTTAAGTTAAATTAACTTACAAATATGTCTGAAGAAAATCATAGAAGAAAACCTATGACTGTTATGATTTTTGAAATTTTCAGTCAAATCAAGAGACTTTATAAAATAAAGTCGAAGATAGAATTGATGAGAATTACATCTTTAAGCAAAAAATTAATTAAGCTATTCGCAAAATTGAAAATTGTGAAGATACGATCAAACATTTGACAGCCTTTATAAAAAGGCTGAAAGGCAGAGTAAAAACACAGATTCTTTATACACGGAAATTAGAAGCATAATTGACAATGATAATTCATTAATCCTAATCGGTTGTAAAGATAAACTTTTAAAGACCATTAATAAATTATAAATATAAATTATAATTATTTTATTATACAAGCTATTAATATTATTAAGTCAGTGTTTTGAATTAAACTTTTATTTCTTGGCATTCATTTTTTGTATTTCAATATTTACAATAAATTGTAAATAAATTTAAATAACACATGAAATAGACATGTAATTATAATTGATCAAAAATTAAAAAAAAATCTTAGTACAAATTAAAAATCATAAAGCAAATAAAAATTCACAATTAAAAATAACAAAATTTCGTGTATAAATTACAAAACTTATTATACTTCATTTTTTAAAATCAGAACTCTTATTTTTGAAATCCGAACTTTTATTTAGGAAACACCCTGCAAAGTGCATAGTGTTTTCACTGCCGGGATCCAAGAAAAAAAGAAGAACTATTGATAATTAGTCAAAGTATTATTTGCTTACATATCTACAAATATTTAGTGCGTAAGTTTATTGAATATATCAAATTATTAATGGTGTGATCTAGAGACTTTTAAGACTACCATGTGTCTTTAAGTTGAAATTGAGCTATGACTACTTATTACTGCACAAAGTTATTGCATTAGATAATTTTATAAAAAAAAGTAATGATTTTTAGTTCATTCCATTTTATTGTCCATTTACTTTAAAATGCGAACAAAAAATTAATACGACTTAATCGTCATAACCAAATTTAATTTCATTATTAAAAATAATATAAATTATTTACCTCGTAAAGTATTGGAAACATTTTTTTCTCGAATAAAACTGATGTTACTGAGTTTTTCAAAATGTCGTAAACAATAAAATTTTCCTAAAAGTCAATAAATAATTAAACATAATAAAATTTGTACCTTCAGATTCATTTTTAAATTTAAGTAATTTAAATTGCTGATTGTTTAGATCTTTATTGCAGTATTGACATCGGAAACAATGTTTATGATACAAATAATTCTCGAACTTGTCGTGTTTCTGATGAGATATTCTAATTTTACAAAAATGGCAACTTTGATTAACAGTTTTGTGCTTTTCAAACAATCTCAATGACTGGAAATAATTAATTTAATGCTTCGTATTACAGTATTTTAAAGTAATTTAATAAAACTAATTAATTAAATTAAAATTATAAGATAAGAAAGATTATTTTTAGCTATACAAAATAACACCATTCAAAACTATAATTATATGGTTTTCCGACATCATCAGATTCCGTGATTATTTATTTTAACCGCGTATAATAGTAGAAGTCTTTTACGAAAAAATAATTGAGAACTCTTTAAAAATATAGAAAAGCAGTGAGTGATTTATTATTTAAGATCAGTTTTTTTTCCATTGCGAATCACAGTGTACTGAAAAACACATTGAAAAAACATTGGTTTTGAGATATCGACTATGGTCTAGAATGATCATGAAGTATTTGAAACAGTATTTAGTTAATATCATGACTATATTGACTAAAAATCTACTTTGACATGAAACTGTTGATAACCTATAATGTAATTCAAGACTGGGTAACCTTGGACCTACATAATTAACTAAGATCCATTACTATATGTAAGTTTCCGAGAGTAACACTACAAAAAATAGACATTTGACCTTGACATTACATTTAGAGACCTTGATTTACTATATCGGACCATAACGAGATCTATCCAAAAATACAGTTTATGTGCTGTTGAAAGAGTCTGATAGTCGTAAAGAGTTGTGATAAACATATACATGCATACATATATATATAAAATTTTGAGCTAAAATAAATAACAGATTCGACTCAATCGAAAATCAACTAATCTTGCTTTGTACAGTTACCCACAAATAAAGATAACTAACCATTACAATTTTCAAATTTTAAACACAAATTTATATAAAAAGATAAATAGTTTTTGTTTGTAAAAAACATAAAAGTCTAATTAAAACTTTCATTAAAATTATTTACATGTATATTTAATTGAAATAGAAGTTTATTTTTCTATAACTTTAGACAAATGTGGTTATAAGGAAAATAGATATTTTAAGTTTTTAAAAATATATACAAAAATACATTTAGAAACACGAATATAATCTATATGCACTCTCCGAGGAATATTTTGAATGATATGATATAGTATTATATAGTATTGTATAGTATTCTGTATTATGTTTTTCCTTTTAGAATTGTCTCTCCTACCAGGATGGCAGATTGATATTTTTGAATATTTTTCAATTCGAATTATTCGAAAACAATTTCAGATTTTAAATTTTATTCATTAAAGGTAAATTAAAATTAAAAAACAATAATTTATTAAATTATGAATTACTAAATAAATTTACAATTTAATTATTTTTAGCGCAATTTCCATACTGACAATTGCGATTATTAATTGGTTATTTCTGTGTGGATGGATGGATGTGTGTCCGCAGCTTTAAGTCGTATCTCTTCCTCAACGAAGCAATATCGAGGGCTAGTTCCAAAAGCAAATATGTTAAACAAGTTCGGAGGATGATTGTGGGCCAAAAAAATCCCGGATTTCCTTCCTGGATTTCCCGGAAAAGCCAAAAAACCTCTAAAAAAATGCAGTTTTTGGCATATATCTCGGCAACCAGACCACTTAGCGACTTGAAACATTTACCAATCCATTCCTGCAATAATTTAGAACAATATTGCCGAAGAAAGTTTTCAAAAATATCCTTTCGTTCGGTCACAAAAAATTAATCATAGTCAAATACTGATATAAACGTTTTAATAATTAATAGACAACTATTAATTTCATATGGATTAATTAATTAATTTTAATTAATTTTATATGGACATTGTTTACTTGATGAAGTTGCTTTTTTAGCACAATTTACGAAAATTAAACCCCTAGATTGACCCTCTTCTCCTGAATATAAGCTGTTACTTGTGTGGATTATGAGGATTATCGTAATCCGATCAAATTCGGTAATTTTTTCATGGATGTGCTGTCGGATTATCCAATATTCGAATTAAAGGCAGCAACAACAAACAATTTTCTAAAAATCATTTTGGTTAAAATTCGATTAAAATCCGCATAATTAAAGTTTCTTCAAATACTGATATAAACGTTTTAATATTTGGGCACCGAAAAACATAAGGAAATTGCGCTTAAATTGTCACTAGACTTTTTATTAACTTGTTTTTTTGAAAAATGAGAATTCTAAATAATTGATTATTTATATCAAGAATGAGGTTTAAGCACGAATGCCTTACTAAGAATTGTTCCTAGGATGATCCAATTTGTGATTTAAATAAAAAAATTAAAAAAAAAAATTCCCTCTAATATACTTAGAACAGTCGATGAATTGACGACCTTGTGAATCAATACTCTAGTTTATATTGCACGGACTCCCCTTTTCATTCCATAATTACTGGTATCAAGAAAAACCTGATGAAAATTGATTTTTGCAAAATGTAACCGAGCAACCAATTAATATTTCCTGATTTCGCTTGCCATAACTATTTTTGTATATGAACAAACCAAATTAGAAGTAAAGAATGTCATATTTAGATGAGGTAAAAACAAAGTCTATTGTAAAACTTCCGGGAAACCGTAGCATTCTAATAATTTTAGATTATTATACCAATAAATAGTTAATGAATGGATTTAAATTAACATATTCTAACACAAACAAGTTCAAAATTAAATGAAAACAACTTTGAAAAATTAATCAAAATAAAAAGTATTTAATTCGCATACGAAAAAAAATCAATACTAACGTTCTTGTCATTTCCTCTGTGTTTAATGTCTCTAAGTTTATTTTGTACAATTTTCGCATTCTTGCTATCTACAGATTCCGCAGAATATTTATTTAGGGTAGTGATAATACTTGGCTTTTCGATATATGCGTTCTTAAATATATGTTTAATAATAATAATTATAATAATAACTAACATAAAGTTTTAATATCTCTTCTTTGCGTGTCTTGATTATGCCTTTTTCAATATCATTAGACATAAATCTGCTTTCACTACTTTTGAAGACAGGTTTTGCTACTGAATTTATTAAATTGAATGTCTGGTCAAACTTATTTTCTTGGGGCTTTTTAGCTATAAATCGTCGTTTTATCTGACGAAGATCATTTGACCTATATTTATAAATTTCTTCTAAGGGCATAATGATGGTAAATAATTGTAAAAATATATACCAGATCTATTTGGATTTAGTACTCTTAGAGTCTCATAAACTTTTTCTAAATAACTAAATATTGCTGTTGGATCTAAATTTTCAATAGAATTTGCAATGTTTAGGAAATTCTCAACATGAAATTCCTTTTCAAACAAAATAAATGCCTGTAATTATAAATTATTTACAAAGTCAATCTTGAGTACTAAGTTATAATAAATGCAAAAATAAAAGTAATAAATTTACTGTTTCCAAGTTTTGTAAGTGATCTTTGTCGTTTATTGATGATAAATCTCTAAATATCATCTAAAATATATGATAATAATTTTTTAAAAGTATTACATTAGATGTGGACGATATAAATGAATTAAGCATAAAAATGCTACACCAGAAACCCAAGATTTACTTAAATCATCAATTTTAAAACATTTGTGATCAAAATATCTGTCCAATCTTATTTGAAACCACCGTAACATATATTCGCCTTTCATACTATTATTAGTTATACAATCTAAAATAAAAAAAACATATTAAAAATGAAATTTACATTTAAACAATATTTTTTCAGTGATTTTGATTATTTAAGGTTAGTTTTATTTAAGTATATTGTAAATAAAGTCGCTTCACGTTATGTAAATAAATAACTATCTTGAAAACATAAGTATAAATGCTTGTTATTATATGCAACACTATATGTGAATTTATAAACAATAATAGAAGTATTTATTTATAAAATTTTATTAAAATAATTGATTATAAAAATAAGCATTATTAAATTGTATATTTTGAAATTTTATATTTTCAAAATTTAATATTTGAAAAAAAAACATGAAAAAAAATTTCCAAAAATAAAATATTTTTTTTTATTTTAATAATATAGACATAAAAGTTTCGGTACACTTTATCAGACTGAATAATTAAAGAAAGTAATTTTAAAAAGATTAATTTACATTTTTTCTTTTTAAATTATTATACGTTCGATCACATATGACGAGGCATTAAAGCTCAAGTAATGTTAAAAAATCTGAAAATATTCACGAAAGAAAATTAAGACAAATTATTAAGAGAAGATACAAAATTTACAGATAAAATCCCTTTTTTTAGTTTTTAAATCACAATAATAAAAGTCAAACTTTATCGATACGATATTCATCAGAAAAATCTCGACAAAAAGAAAAAGAAAAAACCGAAAATTAAAGATTATATAATTAAATCTTCGTTGGATAAGCTTAAATAGTCGAAACAAAATTTCCGTGAAAACCATTTATTGGCGTAAACCAATCAGATATCCAGAAAATCAGTCCAAAATACTAATCCAAAATCCAAACAATTAAACCAATTAAAAAATTTTATTTTCATGTTTATTAATTTAGAGAGATTGACCGTCATCATTAGAACAGATAATTATTAAAAAGAATGTGCAGGTAATGATTATGCAATCAAAAAGTCATCGGTAATCATTTAAAGAAAATCAATAGTTGTAGAGAATGTAGTTGGAACGTTAATTTTAGGATCTAAATAACACATAGCCATGGAATCGACAACTCCGCGGAAAAAAACAGAAAATGAAAAATATTGCGAATCCCGCGGAAAATATATATAAAAAACGATATCCTGAACTGAAAAGATCCCTGGGAATCGCAAAAAATGAATACTATTCAATTTAATTCAAGCAATCAAATCAATAATCAATTACGAAACCCAAAAATCCCAACAATTCAAATATCTATCAAAAATCAAGATAATTCTTTTCCTTCTTCATCAGAAAAACTAATTTAAGTTAAGTTGTGATATTAATTTTAAATCAATAATAACAAAATTGTTTTAATAAAATGCATTTTTCAGTTCCAATATATTAAACCTAGTGTGTCTAAGAAATCAACTAAGATATTCGCAAAAGACCGAGTAACAGAGTTTGGAAAAGAATTAATTTCACAGGTATGAACAAATTCTCTTCTAATCATTTTGTAACAAGGCTGTTTATCATGTGCGACACCTTCACTATCTACCTACCTTGATTAAGGATCATGATGCAAAGCTGTGTATACTCCTGGATCGTAACACAACATTATAGCCGATGAAACCACATTCTATTCCAGGTACTGTGCTACCAGACATACTTATAAACGGCTTTGATGAACTGTCCGCGCCACTGCTTGTTAAAACGGTTTATAACAAAATACAAGACTTCACTTCTTGGCTATCCAACTTTCTTCTCCAGCCATTGATAAAAACTGCGCTTCTGTTACTACTGCGGCAGCACGTAAATTGAGAGACTATATTCAGAAAAAAACAGCCGTGTATTTGTTTCTCAAAGGCTGTGCGGTTTCTTGATCCATCTCAATTACTAGCGGTCGAAGTTTCCTGTTACACATTATTGAAGAGAGATTTGATACTTCATGACATTTCCTATACCGAGTGGCTAGTTAACCTTAGATTAATTGAAAATATCAGCAGAAGTTTTTCCAGTATCTTACAGTTTTTGAAAGATGTTCAAAATCGAGTTCACCATCTTGTTGCGCCATCTGTTTTACTTCCACAGTTCACTGTTCATAGCGGTGATGTGGAACGCTCATTCAGTGCTTTCAACCAAGTGTTTACCTATAGTGATTGACTCCGGAACACACCACAGGTCTATTGTGACTGTATTTAAATAAAGTTTGAACTAGTAGATTATGCCTTCGTATGGAAAACATATAACAATAATTGTCATACGAGATTTTTTATTGTAATATTTGTGAATGTTTATAGTCACAGATAAAAATTTATATTGTAATTTATATTTGTACTGTGTGAATGTTTATATTCATAGATAATAAATTATTTAAGACTTAACAATATAGATGAAAAAAACTATATAGACAAAATAATTCCATGCAAAAAAAAATTTATGCACTGCAACGAAATATACGAACATATAAATAATCACCGCTGAATCTACGAAAATTTACCGCGGATTCTACTAAAACTTACCGCGGAAAAGTAGTCTCTCTGTCTATTTTAAAATCTTAAAATTTGATGTCCGCCTTACAATTACTTTCTACGCTCTGCAATATTACCCCCACTTTCATTACGATTGTATTCTTCAATTTTCTTACTGAGATAACGTGATATCTACTATTTATGTAGCTGTAGTGAACACACTTTTCAAATTAAAATTGTGTAAACGAAAAATAATTAATTAAACGTTAATTTTTGTAAATTTACTCATTTTTAAATTTTATTTTTTTTACAGTTAATCTTATTTTATTTTTCGGTCATCGTCAAAATCTTTAAATCGAAATTAATCAAGCACCAAAAATTGAATAATTAATTTTCTATCAATTTTTGTAAAAAAATTAATCTTGTTTGAATAATCGTTTTTGATACAAAATAAATTTTGGCTCATGTTTCTTATTACAATTTGTTTATCGGCAAACTATACGTGCAGTCCCTGCCACGATAATAGTGTTATACCCATTACACAATCCTGATGTTTTGACGAATCAGTATTAGAATCGAACTCAAGAAATTACTCTCAATTTAAAAATTGAAGGAGTTCTTTTCATTAAAGAATTTATGAAATCTTTTGCTCCCTCAGAAAATGGTATCTTTAAGGTGATGTTTAACTGATCATTAGTATTATTTGGAACTTCTATTATGTTATGACTTTTATTATTTGATTTCCTAAGTATGGAGTCAATGGTATCTTTAATTAGCTTATTTACATAATTTTTATTGTAGCCATTCTTTTTTAATCTATTTTGAAGGTCATTTAAACCATCGTCCACATTCCCATATGAGGAAGATAAATTCCATACTCTATGCACTAGTCCATTAACCATAATTCTGTTATACTTAGGGTCACAAAAGTTTTGGGGACCACTGTATAATCCAGTATCAGTGGATTTTCGAAACACCTGTGTACTGTAGTTCCTCGACATTCTTTTTATGAGGACGTCCACTGCTAGACTACCCTTACCCTAAACGAGATATGTAGACGATATATTTCTCATTTTCCAAAATAAAGTTGATATTGAAGAGTTTTTAAAATTTATGAATGGTTTACAACCAAACATGAAATGCACTTGTGAAGTTGAAAAATCTAACAGTATTTAATTTATGGACGTCCTCATAAATGAGGTGTTTCGAAAATTTAAAAGAAAAAAAAATAAAAAGAAAATTGGGAGTTGTGATATTAATAAATTTTGTGGTGGTAAATTATGACTTCTGAATTGGATAATAATGGAAGTGGCATAAACATAATAAAACAATGGCATAAAGCAACAACATTCACAGAATATCTGTCAAATACAGTCGGTATATATTCACCATGAAATGCATTTGTTGTGTAACTAATCAACAGACAAGTCTTTCCGACCGCTCCATCATCATTTACAATAAATTTTATTCCTCGAATTTTTTCAATAACAACAAATCAATTTTTCGATTTAAATGATTATCAATTGACGAAAAAGTTCATCGAAATTGAAACTTCGATAATTTGAAATTATATTACAACCGTGTTAAGAAAACTCACATTTGTTACAACATTTATTCAAATTACAACTTTGATCATCTTTATGACAATATGAAGTAGTTCTTTCGCTCACATTCATCGATCAAAGTTTAATACTTTTTAATTTAAAAATCTGAACTAACTTTGATACACATATTATATTTAAAATATTTGCAACAAACGTTATAGGTTAAAATAAAATTACTATTAATCATTTAAAAATATTAATTTGATTTAATAATTTACAAATTTATAACTTCAAAAAGTTAGTTAGATAAATTGTCATCTGAAAGACAAATCGTCATCACAAAACACAGATTACCGAGAATTCAAGATCTATTGGATAGAAATAGATTTTCCACTAGTTATGTTGTAAGAGTAGAACCTCATCAGTTTAAAAGAATGAGTTTTCTATTGTACAAAAAAAAATAAATTTACGTTTCCTGAGGCACTTCTGTGAATCAATCTTGGTAAGACACTATAATCCATTAAATTATATTCATAATTCGTAAATTAAAGTCACCTCAATACTTAAAATATTTAACTAAAGTTGTAGTTTTTATCATCCAATAATATTTTATTTTAATCAATTGTTTTAATATCATCTCGGTTTATTATTTTTATTAATTTTTTAAATTAATAACTGATAATGATAGAAGAAAACTCTGAAAAATGTCTTATAGCCATATTTTCCAACATGCTTTATTTAAATTTTATTAATTATCTCAAAAAATATGTATTGTCTTTCAGTATCATTTATCACATTTTCAAGCAAAAAAACATTCATTTATTGTTATTATCTTTGATTTTTCTTGTCCTTCCACGCATGGTTGTTTGACGATAAATTATAAATAACTTTATTCTGTAAAAGATTATTAAAAATTATACCGCAATAAATAACGATGTGTATCTAGCAATCTAGTTAGGAGCATTACAATTTCCATAATTAAACAAATAACTCTAAGCACATTATTAGAAATAACATGGAAAGCCGCAGCATGCAAATTTCAACGAAATAGTAAAATACCGTTTTTTGACATTAAATTTAAGAAATACGATACATATGATATAAAAATACAAAATAATCAATAACGATAATATCAATTAATTAAAGAATATAATGCGCATTGGATTCGAAATAATTTTATACTTTTTGGTTTAAATCATGGCCCCACAAAATCGTCATATTTTTGGAATAATGAATGAATTATATTGCTAAGTTATACATAATCTGATATTATTAATATTTTAATACTTTAAATTCTAATCTTCAAAAAATTAAGATTTAACAATCAATTATAGATTAAAGCGAACTAACTGTCGTTAATTGATGTTTCCTTGAACGAACTATTGAATGATAAATTGAGTCCCATTAATTTGGAAGAATTGAGTGTAGCGAATTGATTTTGTTTGCTTTTAAGATCAGTTTTTGACACGGCAGAGAAATCATTTTTACATGGATGTTTTTTATTTTTATCATCTGTATCATACAAGTGTAGTATTTGGTGAGTTTCAATACAGTTCATTTTACATTGTGTATATCTATATAATATTTATGTATAAAATACGTATTTACAATTAGTTACCTTGTTCGAGGATTAAGTGTATACAAATTGAAATTAGGAGGCATATTACTAGGAGTTGTTTGACTTAAACGCTGATAAACACTTTCTCTTTCTGCAATAGCTTCAAGCATCAAAACCTTTTGATGACAACTTGAAATTTTATTTTGCTCAAGAGCATTACTAATCATTCCTATTCTTCTTACTAACCACGCTGCATCCATACAAGACAGAAAGCCCAAAGCACAACCGGAGCCTGTTGGCCAGAATGGCTGAAATTTGTGATTTGGTAAAATAAAAAATTTAATTTCTTCAAATATATAAAGCATTAACTATTTTTCTTTTCAAACACATCAAAAACTTTATCATAAACTTTAACATAAAAATAAAAATGTCGGCATCTTGTCTAATATTCAAATATATCTTACAATGTATATTTATGTATAAATCGAAAATGGGTTGGTTAATTTTATGCTCTATAAGTTAATTCGACTTATTACAATTGATAATCATGATCAATATCGCGTACGCTCAATAAATTTAAAAATCATAATTTTGACCAAAACTCAGTTCCTATACGTATATGAAAGACTTTGCAGCAGTCTCTCCTATAACATAATCAATGAATTACTGGCTAGTTCGTTAATTTGAAAATTATAATCAATTAATCTTTTGTACTTCACAAATATAGATAAAAATAACGTATTAAAGCATTTTATTTGATTTAATCAATCTGACCACATAAAAAGCAAGTTCATTGTTCGTAAAATTTTGATTAACAATATTAAAATGATAGTTCGTCTCCAATGGCGCAAAAGGCACAGCGAGTGGTCAGTATAAAATTGGAAGACAGTAAGTACTGTAAATACATCAGACAATCAAGAGAATTGCGTATAGATCGAAAATCAGTATCATGGAAGCCTTATGGTGGTATAACAATACACCGTCCGACGTAAAGGAGACACCTAGTTCAGTACTTTACAAGTACATTCCAGTCGGTTTGGAGATAATCGAAAGAATTGAAAAGGAGCCAGTTTACAATAAGGTAAAGACAGACTTCGTAGAGCAACAGTTAGTCTGGGTAAAGCCTGAAAATAACATGCCATGTACAAAACAATGGACAAGAGGCGTTATCGTTAGGAAATTGGATCAAAGAAAGTACTTAATAAAATGTGATGGTTTTTGCGGTCAACGGGATATAGCAGATATTCGACCAAGACAACCAGACCTGTCGCGAAATTCTTACTCGTTTTATATGTTGGAAAATAACAACGAATCAGCTTCGAGTGTTAAGCAAAGTGAATCGGGAATCAGCAACAGACCGAAAAAAGAAAGACGAAAACCAAATTATTTGAACGAGTATGTAATAGATATAGATTCTTGTGACGAAGAATCTGGGGGAGTGTTACATGTTAAATTTATTTATTAAATGAAATATTTAACATGAAAAAATATGGATAATTATTTTTTTAAATAATATCTATTTAAAAATATTTTTTATTGAAAAATAAATTTTATAGATTTGTTATTCGTTGTTACAGGTTGAGTTATAAATAACTTCCGCACAGGTACACGGTATCTATTGTTATTGTTTATACATACAACGGGTTACCGAGACCGGACCTTTTGTTTCCGCTATGCAGGTATGACTTTAGTTAGTCTTTAGACAGCTGTCTAGCGTTGCGCGCGTTACGTTAATTTTTTTTTAAAATTTAACATGGAGAATCAAAACGTACACTTACACCATGCTATGCTTTGGGAATTTAAACAAGGCAATAGTGCTTCTGCTACGGCCCAAAAATATGCAGTATGAGGGAGTGATAACCAATCTGACATTAAGAAATTGGTTTGTCAAATTCCGTTCTGGAGATGTGACCTTGAAAGACGAACCAAGGCGGTCACCCTTTAGACTTCGATGAAGATATTTTAAAGTCACAATTGGAACAAAATCCTCGCCTAAAGAGAGAGTTAGCAGAAAGCTTAATACGTCACAATCAGCTGTTTGTCGCCACTTAGAGAAATTGTGGAAAGTAAGCAAACTGGCACAATGGGTACCCCATAATCTGAGTAAACACAATAAAGCGGATAGGATTTCGATTGCCACATGTCTCTTCTCAAGAGAAAAAATGAATCTCTTTTGAGGAATACTGCCACATGTGATGAATAATAGATCACTTACGAGAACATCGTCTATAAAAGGCAGTGGCTTGATAAAGGCCAACTACCTCTACCGGATCCTTAAGCGAACATTCATGGGAAGAAATTTTTGTTGTGTGTATGGTGGGATCGGTAAGGAATCATTTCCTATGAGTTCTTAGGCATGAATGAAACGGTTACTGCAGATGTGTATGTTCAACAACTACAAGGAGTACACGAAAATCTTTTGGAGACGCGCGCTGCACTCGTCAACCGTAAAAACGTCATTCTGCTACACGATAATGCAAGACCACATAGAGCGAGGGTGACTCAAGAAAAAATTCTCGAAATTGGCTGGTCTGTCTTCCCTCATCCACCATACTCCACGGACCTTGCTCCGACAGATTATCATCTTTACTGCTCCTTGCAAATCTTTTAAATAGAAAATGTTTAGATTCAGACCAGGCACTGAATGAGGCTGTCATTGGCTTCTTCCACTCCAAACCGGCCAAATTTTACGAAGAAGGAATTAATAAGTTGAGAACAAGATGGGAACAGGTCATAAAAAATAATGGAGAGTACATTTTACAGTAGTTTTTATTTTTTTATGTAATTGAAAAATAAATGTATGAAAAAAAACGGAAGTTATTTATGACTCAACCTAATATATACACAATCAAATTACTATGGAACACAAGTTCTTTATTGTATCACAGTACAATAAAGATTTGTATCGAAAACGTAATATGCAAGCCTTTTAACTTATTTCGACAAAGGCATATTGCGTATTTATAAACATTTGGTAAGGAAAGAGACATAAAATAAGAGACAAATGGAGAAAAAGAGATGAACTTACTTATTGGTCATAAATACAATAGTCAACGGAAAATTTTGCGGTATAAAAACTTTGTCGAATCTAACTTAACATAGGGCCACAAAAGGTTAAGGAAATTAAAGAGTTATTTTGTTTTAATTATATTATCACATCAATTTCAAACCTCTAAAAGACTATCTCCGACCAACATTTGTAGCAGCACAAAACCATTAATTTCAGTAATTTTACTGGCATTCTCTGCAGCAAACATATGAGTAAAATCGAATACTGCTACGTCTGGCTCATTACGATGATTTTTAGAATATTCCAAATTAGGTATTTTATAATTTGTAACAACATTAGCAATTTCTTTTCCAAAATTTTCAAGAGCACCATAATTTATATTGGAAGAATTTAACAAATAGCCAGGATCATCTGAATCCTAAAAAAAATTTAAATTAAAAAATAATTAATGTAAAGAATTGAGATCAACTTCTTTTAGAACACCCTTTGCCAGAAGACTTTGCTTCTTAGCAGTCATTACAAAATAATGTGTTTCATCTTTGTAATATACAATGTTTTCTAAATCAATTCCCGTTTTATGATAAATATCTTTAAAATATTGCTGATTAAAAATGAAGGCAACACCACTTATTTCTTCAACTTGAGCTTCTTCTGGAGTATTTTTATTTATAAAATTAGCTGTGATTGCAATAGCTAAACGACAGCGTAATTCTTTTCTAGGGAATCCTAATTCAGTTTATTAAGATTAACTTTAAAAGATAAACATACCTAATTTATTAGATTTTCCATCCGCTCCAACAAGAACACTAAATTCATAATTAGACACAATATGATCATGAGGAATCACTTTTGCTCGCCAACCGATATTATCACTTAACTCAGAAGAATTTTCCATGTCTCCCTTTGCAGTTACATTTACATTGTCTAAAATAAGTATTTGTTTACTTAAGTGTTAATAGTCGTTTTATATTTTATATTTAAAAGTTATTATCAAATGTTTCTGTCTATTTATTATGAAAGGTGATTTAAATGTCATTACAATGCAATATATATTATGAGAATAATGAGAATAATGAGAATAATAAGGATACAAACTGTTGATAACAATTGTAAATATTCCAAATAAAAAACAATGGAAATCTGAATTCATTAACTGGTAATCATAAATCAGGTAGCCCATATAACTTATAAAAAGGTTATATTAACAAAATAAAAATTGTATTTCAAAGTCAGCATTTTGAAAAAAAAAATTATAAATTTCAAAAAAATAAATAAATTTCGAAAGAATTAATAAATTTTGAACAAAAAATGAAAAACTAACCCTTTAATAGATGAAGAACATCTTTCCTATTTATTGATTAAATTAATTCAAAATTGATACCTTGATGAAAAGTTAGGAAAGGAATTAAGACCCATAAGTTCCAAACTGATAAGTTATAAGGACTCCCTAAAGTTCACAGGTATAGTGTTACTGTGCGTTAGATTCTTTTGATGATTCCAACTTCACAATATGACATTGCTAATTTTTTATACCGAACAGTAAATAATTGCGTAACATATATTGCGTACTTTCAAAGTCAATACTTTTCAAGTCAATAAAGTTAATTTTTATTTTTAATAAACACATAAATTTCGGTGCAAAACATGCTTTTTTATGATGGGGAGAAACTTTTGTTAGGTGTATTATGTTATTTTTTCTTTTTATGTCGATTCGAACAGTTATTCGATTACTCGATTTCCGGCTAAACCGAAAATCGGCCAATTTGAACGTTTTTTGTGAATTTTGGGTGTTCGGATTAGCTGGAATAGACTGTATTTAAGAAATATTATTGATCATTTTATTTTTAAATTATTTCATTTCAGTTGCTTAAAAATATTTCAATATTTATAAAATATTAATTATAAAATATTATCACTTGAAAATAGGTATGTACAGGTTTTCGGCTCCGGCTCCAGAAAGCCGGCTATCCAGCAACTTTTTCAACTCCGGTACCGGTTCCGGTAAAATTCTACTGGTTTTGATGCCGGTTTTTGTTCAATGTTTACAAGAATTAGAAACTCATAAATAATGCGCTTATAAAAACAAGTGATGTTAAAATAAGATCTCAAAAGTGATGTGTTTAAAAATGCAGTTATACAGATTTTAATATGAAGCGATATCTTACGGTAATTTTGATATCATTTTGAATTGATTTTATGTTATAAAATAAATTATTTTCCATAAAAGTAAATCGTTTTATACAATTATTTTACAATTATGTAAATTTCTAATTACATTAATTAAATGAAAAAAGGATATTATTAATTGTTCAGTAAAATGGTTGAATTGGTCAGTAAATAATTTTAAAAAATATCAGTAATTTAAAAAAAGAAATGATCAGTAAATAAATGAATAAATGATCAGTAAAAAATGATTAAATGATCAGTAAAAAATGAGTAAATGAATGAATAATCAGTAAATTATAAAAATATTATCAGTAAATTGGTTAACCACAATCAGTAAACTTATAGGAAAATATAAGTAAAACAATTTATTTATCAACATAAAATAATTCATTAAATTATTAAAGCTTTCTTTGCTTTTACTGGCCTACCACGCTTTCTTTTCTCTCCAATTGGTACATTCTTTGCTGCCGGTGGCGGTTTGAAAAGTTTTAAACGTAATGCCACACCTACATGTTTGCATAAAAATGCAGGTTAATTGCAGGTAGATGTTTGCCAGTCAGTACCACGAATTACCACACACAAAAATTGAACGACTTTTTAAATTGATTAAAGCTTGTCCATATTTTGTTGATAAACTTATTCAGATCATTTTGTGAAATTTACTCTAAATCACCAGCTGGTATATGGTATATTTTTGTTTCATCATTCTCAACACATGTGATATCTTTTCTCAGTTTTACCCATTGATAAACAGATGTTCATAACTGTAAGTTGATAGTCGGTTGCTTTGTAAACGTCTAAGAAGTAGGCTTTGTTGTAACACGTTCGGTTGACCAATCATTGACAATATTAATAGAAATAACTAAGAATTTGGATAAAACAAGCCTTTCTCTATAGGTTCCATCATCTTTGCTTTATTTGTAGCTTCAAGTGCGTTATTAGTGCTTGGTATATAATTCTGCATTCATTCGTACCAACCACTATTTTTTTTCAGCCATTCATTATCAAAATACAAAATAAAACCCAAAATAGATTGGTTTTTTTGCTTGTTATTGTTCCACTTTCTCATAAATAACAAAGAAGTAATTTCAAATAATTCCTTTGAACTGCAAAGTTGAAGTGATTCAATATCATCCATTATTTCACTTTGAACAGTTCTATCATCAATTTGATATATACGCTTTACCACATTCCTTTTCATATGTACCCGACACATAATGATATAATTGTTGCCAAATACATTGATAAATGCTGTTTTATTGCGTCTGAGGCATCAGAAACTAATGCCCTAGGATTGAATAATTGCTTATTAATCCTTTTTAATCCACCTTGAATACTTTGGAATATAAATTCAAAATCTTTTGTTTTTTCATTTGTGCATATCGATAAACCAAAAGGATGAAACACTTATTTAAATCTGTTGTTCCCACAATCAGTACTGAAAACCATTACCATATTAATTTATATGTAGCATCAGCATGAACATGCCTGGATTCAGATGCTATCGTCAATAATCTTATAATTGAAATAAATAAACGAAATATGGTTTCATTGTTGTCTTCAATATCAACATCTTCATCTCCATATATTATCTTATAAGATATAACAAATGGTTGATCTTCTATTACTGGAACATTTGAGTTTGCAATACACCATTGTTCCAATTCACCAAGACTTATTGTATTTTCACCATATTTTTTTCTTTTTCATTTGACTGAGAAAATTTTTTAATTGAACAGTTGTAGGTATTTTACCACGTTTTTATAAACTTCACTTGTTGTCGATCTGTCGGTTTGTCCGGGAAAAATCTTTCAACTCAAATTTGACCAACTCCTGACCAACCCCCGACTAGCTATCGGGCTGAAATTTTCAGAGTAGATCAAAACCCGAAGACAATGCATGAAAAAGAATATTTCAAGTTGATCGGACATGTCTAAGTTATCATTTTGGCAAAAAGTAGTTTGTATAGAGACAATTTATATGGGTAAATTTTGTATAATAAAATGATTTGAATCTTTGTTTTGATCAAATTTGAATCTCCGTTGTTGTTAATTAATAATTATTAATAGCTCAAATCAGATTATATCTTACGATATAAATTAATTTTAATTCATCATTTTTATTTTATCAATTCTAGTTATTATCTCAAAAAATATTTTCAAAACAAAAAAGTCACAATTCCTATGTAATCGGTCACATGACCTTCCATTAAATTTAAAAAATAAACGTTAAAGTAAATTCATAAAAAATCGATAGCCTGCACTCTTTTTACTGTAACTCATGATGGGATTACCCAATTTTCTTCATTATTCTATTATTTTATTGAAAAAAATCAAATTTTTAATTTAAATGCAATGTTGCAATTTTTAGTTAATTTCTTTTAATAATTTTAGTGTGAATTTGATAAGATGGGCAAGGAGACAGCAACACAGTGATTAGAGAAGATGACAGAGAAGCGAAATCAAAAGAAAGACGAAGAAACGGAAGAAGAGAAATCTGTTCGACTTGCAAAACGGCGAAAAGTAGCTAAAGATGCGCCTGAAAATAAGCGCAAAGCTCTGTGCGACAAAGATAGGCAACGAAAAGTAAGTTCAAGAGCGATTGAGGAAACCACTGTGAGAAGCTCTCGCCTTGCTACTGATCGGATAAGAAAGGCTAAAATGAAAGAAAATGAGACACCTGAACATAGAGGTTATCGAAGGCTGCAGATACTATAGTTCATTTGCATACTCGAAATAGTGAATCATCTGAGCAACATGAAACAAGATTGCAACAGCAACGTGAAACTCGACATAGACGTGCAGAAAACGCTGCTGATTTCTATAGGTCCATCAACACTTTTCACGAAAAGTTTTGTGAAATTTGCGAGAAAACATACTATCCAAATCAAGTAGCCAAGTTTAATTTGAAATCTGCCAATATAAAGACATATTTGCTACCTGAACTAGCCTCAAAGAGCGAATTGACTGTTTGCCATCGTTGCCTTACTCATCTGAAAAGTAAGAAGATGTATTGTCCTCCTACGGTATATTGTAATAAAATGCGCCTTAAGGATATTCCTGATGAAATTAAGGCTCTAATTCAAACAGAGCGTCGCCTTCAGTGCATTATTCCCCACATCAAAATCATCAAGTTTCCGGGACGAATTGGTCAAAATGGTTTTAAAGGACATGCCACACTTTTTGCGCTAGACATATTTGAGGTATCTGAGAAGATTCCGCGTATGCTTCCTCTAACTTTGAAAATCTACCAAAGAAATTTTAGCTTTTACCACCAAATATTTTCTTATTGATAAAAACGAAATATTTTTGTCGACACTTATACATGATTACTAATCTTGCAGAATTATGTATAAGCAATAGGCTGACACTAGTATTATCTTAATCACCTTTCCATTTGGACATAAGACAATTCCGATACGAAATGCATTTGTAATATACACTCTTAAAGTTACCCCGAATAAAATCAAGTCGATCGCAATTTGATGATCTATTTCAAATATCTTCAATCCAGGGGTCATACCAAAAGGATAAAATGAGTTAACGATCAAAATATCTAAATGATCTCAATGGAGAGTTTAAAGGGCCGTCCATAAAAGACATCACGCAGGAGGGGGAGAGGGGGCAGAATTTTTGGACAAAGTGTGACGTGGTAAGAGGGGGGTTTGGGAAATGTGACGTCAAATCGAAATGCTGAAGTTTTAGTGAAAGAATTCTGTGATGAGGAGGGAAGGGAGGTCAGGCTTTTTGTGAAGAAATGTGACGAGGGGGAGGGGGTTGGAAATTTGCTAAAATCACGTGACTTCATTTATGGGCAACCCGTGATCACACAATTTTCATACTAGAATAAGGGGCTGGCTACGAAAATAACAGCCAAAACCCCGTCTAACATCTACCAGATTCCGAGGAAGTTAATCAATTCATGCTGGGTAAGATAATCGCTTCATTCTGACATGAAACAATGAATCTTGAAGAGGATGACTCGTATATCATAACGTCAATGCAAAGGTAGGATAGCTTGTGAATAAGAAACGTTCACCCAATTAATTGGTACTGACAGATACTACGATTAAAGAATACCAGTAGTTGTTTTTCAGATGAAAACAGGCAATCTTTACTCATTGATAAAAAATAGATATAACTCAATAAATAATTCTTTGATAAATCTACAAATTATGATTTTTTTAAAAATAAATAAAATTTTATGGGAAAAATATTACATAGAAAATTTTCTTTTAATAAAGATTATGAGGCAATTTTGATAAATTTCAGAAATAAATAATTAAAGTTCTGCGGAAAGATAATCGCTTTTAAAATCCATGATAATTTTGACATTTGTAAAATTATTTATAACTACTAAATTAATACTGGTACAAGTTTTCGCATTAAAAATGATGATTTTCCATTTGAAATGTTTACTTGTGTATTTTTTATGTACATATTTACATGATTTACAAATTACGTGTTTACTTATTTGTGTGTGTGTCTGATATTTTTAATTTATTTACTTAATAATAGAAAGAAATTGCCAAATAATACATTTGCAAAAGACCCAGCATAACTAATTTTAATCCATCGACATTTTATTTTTTTTTAAGTTTACAAAAACTGTTTTACTATAACTTATTTCAAATAATTAAATTAATATTTATTTATATAAAAATGAATTTTAAATTAAGCATTTTATGAAAAAAAATTAATTACTTTTCTGAACAGGTGCAATTAATGACTGAAAAGTAACGCCGACAAATATCTGAACGCCAAATAATAAGGCCACTTTCAAAAGAATACACTGCAACCGTCTGATGCCTAATTCACTCATCAATTCACTCGTTTTAAACACTTTATATTACTTATATGATCAATTGAGCCGGCACAAAACATTCCAAAAAATGTTTTTGCTCCGATCGATTTCAAATCTTCAATAACAAACGGCCAAAGATGCAAAACGTTATTTCTATTAGTTACGATAAATTATTAAAACCAACTTTAGGGAGATTTTACCTGGAAAAACTGTCTCTTTTCTCAATAATAACAACTCGGGCACCCAAAAGAGCTAGTTCAATGGCACATTTCAACCCACACGGTCCAGATCCAATGATTAATACCTAAACGGAATGTAAACTGGAAGCACTGTGATTAAATCGAGCCTTGATATTAGAACACGCAGTTTGTCGTCTGTATTCTTTCTGGGAAATCTTTTTCTCTAATTTTTCAAATAGTGACTGGGCTTTCCAATAGCCTTTTATTTTATTTTGCAAAGTTCTATAGAATGATGACGAATTTTCGGAGGGATTTAAATCTAATAGATCACAGAGTTGATTGAAAGCGGACAAAATTTCATTTAAATTTGATGAATTAATAAACTTGTCAAAAGAATCTTCAATATTTTTATTTATCGAACTCATTCGTATTTCAATATTATTTTAATTATTAGTTTATTGTTCAAAAAGTATATAATTAGTAATTAAGTAAAACAAACATGTCTAGCAAAACTGATAGATTAATATCTATAATTCTTAGAAAATTCCCAATTTATGTAATTAAGGATTTTTTATATTAATAATAATGTTATTTAAGTAAAGAAAATTTTTTTTAGTAAAATGGTTAATATTTAAATTTTTATTTGATAAATGACTTGTATAAAATATCGTTTGTAATTTCTTGTAGGGGTAAAATTTAGTTTAAGAACAAATTTTTAACAAAATTTAATTTTTTTAAGATATTCATAATTATTGGATTTCTAATCGATTCGAAATCTCTGTCACATGGTTAAAGTACAATTATTTTAGATATCATGCTTCAGGCTCAAAATAAATTCTATTTGTAATTCATTAAATATGTTAATTTAAATATTCACTATAAATTTAGTAAAAATGTAGCAAAATGTACAACTGTTAGGTACATTATTTAATATTGTGAGGAATATTTTGAATGGTGTTTATTGTGTGTTGTTTAGTATTTTGTTTTAGGATTGTGTTACTCCCACTCAGATGGAAGATTGATATTTTAAATATTTTGAAACGTCTGAGTCAGTTTAATCAATTATTAAAATTTAAACAACCAATTTTAAAATTAAATTAATATCTCATAAATAATATGTTAATAATTTTCTTAAAATAAATAAAATTTATTTTTAATTTAAAGTATAAATTATTTTGCAATAATTAAATTGTAATTTAAATTTGTTTGAATAATAAGAATTTAAAGAATATTATTAAAAAATTATCAATCAAGAACGATGACGAGCTACGCAAGTTTTACGGAGAATTGCTATAGTGGAAATTCAAATTGTGATACAAATAAATGTAGTATTCACTTGAAAATTAATCCAAGCGTAAATTTAAAAATGCAAAGTTAACCGATTAAAAAGCTTATATCAAATGTATACCTACTCAAATGCCCATTTAATAATACAATTTTCATTTGATAATCTAAATTATATAAAATAAGTTTTTCTACCCCTTAAGACGTATGCATACACACATATCACTCAACATACACACATAATATTAGGACCCTCAGTTAATAAAATGTCCATTTACAAATATAAAATTTTAAATCTTTACATAGAATTATGGTTTCATGATTTTCAATTCATCGAGATTCACACCAAGCAATAAGTTTCGATTTATTCTTCTCAGATAAAAACTTTTTAAGAAAATTGGATATTTTTGGAGAGATTGAGAAATAGCTGCACACTTGGGACATGATCCCCTGCATATTGCGAAGAGAAGATGTGCATGATGCTTAAACAAGATTCAGGTTAAGATTGTGGCTGGCGCAATGCAAGTAAATGGCTTTAGGATAAATATCCTGAATTCGTTTTTGAACATCTAAAACACATCTTTTAATAACACTGGCACCATTGTAACCATATTAATGCACATATGTTGGCGTATCAAGGTGATCTTTGTAAAATAGAAATTAAAAGAATAAGATTTATACGATATTTTCAATATTTATTTATTATGCACAATGTACAAATGTCATTTAATTTCAAAATATTGGAAAAGAACTTAATCTATTTTGTAATTTATAATTTTGGTAAAACTAGAAGAGTATTCTCTACTCGAATTATTTTAAAAGGTATATAGAAATATGTTACTCAAATATATATATATATATATATATATATATATATATATATAATTAATATAAAGCCTTTAATCCGTACTTGGATTCCAATGATTTTTCGATACAGAGTTCTAATCTCTCTTTCTTTTCTTTTCAAATTTTTCTTCTGACAGCTCAAGATTATTCTCAACTTTTATATTCGTCACTGAATTAAATTAAATCTGCGTAATTTATGCAGAGACTTTTGAAATTCTTTAATATATAATTAGGATGACCTTCGGAATTCTTTAAAATATAATTTTTTGTGTCTTTCTTTTAAAATCTTGCTCTTCTTTTAAATATAATTGCCTTTATTTATCTTTTAAAATATAGTGTTTTCCTTTCTTTCATAAACATTCTTTTATTTTATTTAGTTTAATTATCTTTTTAATAAATTTATTTCTATTATTTATATATAATCTATATTTAATATGATAAATATATAAATAATTTCTTATTATATCTGTTACTTAAAACAAGAATTATTTTTATTAAATACTTTTATTATTTATACTCAACACATAACTCATATCAATATAAACTTTTATTAGTTCCGCTGTTATTGTGTTAGTAATTACCTCGGTCGATTTATCTTCTAATGGGAAAAAATCAATAAAATCTTCACGCACGTTGTCTTCATTAACGTACCTAAATAAAACATTATTCAGAAATCACACTTAAAATAAGTAGCCATTATATTTTTACTTTAATGAGATAGATAGCTGTTCAGTTCCAGAGTAGTCACATGATTCATCAACCAGAATAGAGAAGCATTGAGATTTGTTGATTATTTCCCAAATTTCTCCTGGTGGCCTTCATGATAACATTTTGAGTTTTAATGACTGGCAGAAATAAAGCTTTCATAAAGAGGTGTGAGATGGAGAAAAATCGTAATATTCCTTGAAATACACCATCGGTTTTAGCTGGTTCATCCATAATAATCACGACTGAATATAATTTATGTTGAGGTATAAATAATATAAGTATTGAAAAATAATTTTTGTTTTAATTAATGGATAAAATAAAACAAAGATTTGAATAACAATCGTCGAGATAATTTACATCTTGATCGAACTTAAGGAGAATTTTTTAAAGAAATATGTTTTTAAACATAAATTAAATAAAGTAATTAATTAGAAAATTTAATAAAATTAAAATTTTAAGTAAAATCAAATTTAAATTTCTAATGTGAATAATTCCGAGACAATATTTTGGCATTATGAACAAATATGTAAAAATAAGCGGAATCTCCGCACTAATTATCAAATTCGAATTAAAAGAAAAATAAAACGTTGTGAAGTTAATTGTCATTTTTTGTTTATCTTGAAACTAATTACCAATAATCAAATATGAATCAAATAAAACTTTTATTTCTTGATCTCAATTGAAAGGATTTTCAGTGCGGTGCTCATAAAAAGCCGAACACCACTGGTCGTGATATTGTTCAATTGACGCCAATTTTAGGAGATCACTTAAAGAGAGTCAGTCCAAATCACTACGAAATGATCGAACGAGAACGAGAAACAATCTTCATAAGGACTACAATTGCTGATTGGACGCGCAACGCGGAATCAAAAGTATTTATATTGAAAAGGTAAATAGAATTTTAAATTAAGTAAATAAGAAAGATTATAATAAGAAAGATTATTATATCAGAAAAGAACTACAAAAGGAAGAAAGTTTTAAAAGAAAGCAGAATAAAAGGTTTAAGAAAAGAAGAAAAGCCTTAATTATATAAAAGGAATTATAATTAATTTTATCAATTAAAGGCTAGTTAATTAAAAAGGGAAACGCCCTAAATTATATTATCGAACAGTTGTTATTGATTTCAAGTTAAGCAGCTTTTATTCATTTAAAAAGGGGAAAGAATAAAAATTGAAAATTTGAAGTTCTCTAAGCAAAAAGAAACAGCTGTTGTGACCTATAAAAGAATTGCAAAGCAAGAGAGAGAATATAGAAATAAGGTGCGAAATTTGAATTAATATATAATATATATATTTGTGTAATATATTTTTATATATCACTAAAATCAATTTGGAGCAAACGAAATATCGTTTTTCCATATATCCAATATTTAAAATCATTAAATAACTTAAGCTCTTCCAAATATTTCGATTCTGTTTGTACAGTGTGCATAATAAATAAATATTTTTGAAAATATATATTCTTATTTTTAACTTCTTTTGATAAAGATCACCCGATATATTCGACCCAAACACTATACAGTGACATCATAAACAGACTTGACCGGGTAAACATTGAAACTCCCCTCATATATTTCGAAGGCCGAGTCATACCTTCTTGTAATGCCGCATTAACCGAATTTTTTAGTCGCGACATTAATTTCATCGATGTAATTTCCCCCCTCCGCGGCGGAATGAACACTCCACCAACCGAACAACAAGACACCAAAACAGGGTACAAACCCAACCTAACATCATGTGTTAAATTCTTTTTGGACTCCAACAATTCCACAACAACGTGGCTCAACATCCACAAATGCTGGTTAAACGAAGCTGGTATAACATCACAATCTCATCTGGCCTACAATTTACTATCACTTATGCCAACTGATTACTGTTCGCGAATACTTAACATCTCTCAAATACTAACCCAAACTACTACCTATGAGGAACTGTCAAAAGCCATCCTTCACCTTATCGACCCAAATCAACAAGACTTGGTCGCAAGATATTTCAAAGCCAACACTCTAGGGAACACACTACCCTCGGAATACCTACGGAAAGCAAAACTAGAGCTAACATCTTTGAATACTGCTTTCGCGACTAACGACGACCTTTTGAGGCAGCTTTTCATCCAGAGTCTTCCGTCCAATCTACAACTTCTTCTTTCAGTAATCCCCACATCAGTTCCCCTAGATGACATTGTTGTCATCACGGATAAATCCATCGATATCATCCGACAAAATCAGGCGTCAACAATCGTCACCGCAGCAATCAACCCAGCCCAGGAAGAGTTACAAACTCTTAAAGAGACCACTCAGACCTTACTAAAGTCAATCGGATCTTTAACACGCACAATCGGACAAATTTCAACTTGAAATTCGCGCTCATCCCACAGGATCTCAACACCTTTATCACACCGTTACAGCTCAATCTCAAACGCCGCACCCATTTGTTATTATCATAAGAAATTCGCTGAACTAGCAAAGCACTGTCACCTTGGATGTAAATTTTATAACCCTGAATTCAAGGCAAACGTATGCATTTATCACGCCTGATTCAGCGAAAATGCACGAAAATGTGCCCAGGGTTGCACCTGGAAAAACAAAGACCAATATAAATCTTTAAACTAAATAGCCTACCAGGGAACACTGCACCTCCTGGTAAAGGCGTTACCTTTGCTGAAAAACCAATAATTTTTTCCACCTTTTCTCAGCCGTCGTCCACAACCACTTTTACAGTATTAGCCATACTGACGGGCGAAACTGACACAACCTTAAATTTACTTGTAGACACTGGTTCAGCCGTTTCAGTACTCCCCGGTGCGGATTATTCAGCATCCGATTATCCGGAAGAGAGTGAGTTTCAAGCACACCAATTCGATCAGCCGGTTTTAAGTACGTGACTTTCACACTACTACGCTCTTCCGCCGTTTTCACGTGGAAATCTTTTATCGCCAATGTCCGACAACCAATCTTAGGAGCCGATTTTCTCACCCACCACAAAGTGCTGGTAGACTGCTACAATAAACAGCTTCTGTTCCAACGAGAACATGACAACATAATCCCAATAATAGGACCAAACACCAAGAACCACAATTTGTATATTCACACTTTCAGAATCGATAGACCCGGCACATCAGATCAAAAAAAACATCACTCAAATTCGATTGATTCAAAACATCAGATATCGAACACCTTACCACCTGAAATCGAGAGTGATATCTTAAGAAACTGCCGCAACACCATCCAAAAGAATTCAACTCCATCTTCCAAGTCTACAACGGAGCATCAAATTATGCCGCCTTACACTCAACCAATTCGCCAAAAACGTAGAGAGTTAGCACCTGATTTCCGTGTTTTAACCGAAAAAGAGTTCCTAGATCTCGAACGAGCAGGAGTAATCAGGAGATCCACTTCCCCTTGGGCATCACCGCTTCATATCGTACAAAAAAGATGGAACCATCCGTCCGTGCGGAGATTATTGGTTATTAAACAACGAGACTTAACATGACAGCTATCCCCTCCCACTCATAACCGATATTCTGCACCGATTAGACGGAGCCACCAATTTTTCAACCGTAGATTTACACAAGGCGTACCACCAAATACCCGTTTCTGCAACCGACGTTCCGAAGACCGCGATAATCACCCCTTTCGGCCTCTTCGAGTTCATGCCTTTTGGCTTAAGAAATGCAGCCCAGACTTTCCAGAGGCATATAGACGCAATACTTACAGATTTCCCTTTCGCCACGGCGTATATAGATGACATCCTAATAGCCTCAGCAAACAAAGACGAACACTTGAACCATTAAAGTTTCTGTTCCAACACTTACACGAGTATAACTTACAGGTGAATTGGGGCAAATGTTGTTTCCTGTCAGACACAGTCAAGTTTTTTGGTCATCGGATATCTTCTAACGGACACGCTCCACTGCCAGAACGTCTACAATCTATTAAAAACATAACACTACCAACCACCGTGACGGAATTAAGAAGTTTCTTGGGGACAGTTAATTTCTGTCACCGCTATATACCACACTGCTCCAGTTTGACCGCTAACTTATCTGCTATCAGCGTCGGTCCAAAATGCTCCAAGATCGAATGGAACGACCAACTCCTCTCCGATTTCGAAAATCTCAAAAAGAAACTAGAAAATCTTCGGATACTTGCATATCCGAAGAAAGACGCGGTTCTATTCCTCACGACGGATGCTTCTACCACGGCAGCAGGAGCCGGTGTTCATCAAGAAATTCATGGCACACACCAACCACTAGAATTTTTTTCGATTAAATTCAGCGCCACCGAACAACGCTATTCGATATTGGATCGGGAACTTTTATCAACCGTGTCAGCAGTGAAACATTTCAGACATTTCCTGCAAGGGAGAAATTGTACCATCGGTACCGACCACAAACCGCTGATTTTCCTAATGACCATGAAAAATCCTTCCCCCCGGCAACGACGCCAAATATCTTTCCTATCGGAATTTAATTTAACGATAACTTACTTACCCGATGAACAAAACACTGTAGCCGATTTTATATCTCGCTCCATAGGTAGCATCACCGTCCAACCTGCTTTTACAACGGACAGACTTCTATCTTGCCCTCCGTCACCGGAAGACCTCACCCACTTTAAAAACATCGTATACAACGAAGGAATATCGTGTGTCACCAGTATAGCTGGTACCTTACGGCCAATACTAGGTAATAATTTGCGAAAAGAAGCATTCGAACATATACACAACCTACATCACCCTGGCAGTACTAATACCTACAAACTCTTGCACAGTCGTGTGATCTGGCCTTACATGCGAGGCGACACCAAACTTTGGGTAGCTCAGTGTATGCAATGCCAAAAATATAAAACCGCAAGGAAGATCACACCACCATTTTTTCATTTCCAAACGACGTCTCGTTTCGAAATCTATATTTTGTGCACAGCTACGAAACGAAAGTCAATCATATCTTTGTATTACATGTGTGAGATTACATGTTTCACATTTCTAAAACAAATTTTCCTGTTAATTTAATCTAATTATCTCGACCCAAATTAATCTATTAAATTCTTTTCGATTTAATTTTTAAAACCCTGAAAATTTATTTCGAAAATTTATTTCAAAAAATTATTTAAACTTTATTTTCAAAATCAAT
>MQRK01221685.1:8623-19632 GCA_001938485.1 Girardia tigrina
CGAAGAAGACTTTGCTATGTACTAGAGAAAAGAGGAGAATTGTATAATAAATAATAGTTTCGTTAAAATACATTGGTGTTAGAAAAATTGTGTCGTTTTCATTTTATGCGAAATTGATAGAAATGTAATTTAAACGAGTGATATAACATATAAATGTTATTAATTAAATTTCAACTTTTAATATAATAAAATTAAAGTTTAATATGAAATATAATAATACATAGGACAATATCAATGATATAAATTCAAAATATTGATGTGTTAGAAAAATTATGTCGATCAGTATATAATAATGATTAGGAATATATAATAATGCTTATAAAGAAGGTGTGTTTGTTGGTATGTATGGTTCTTGTGTGTGTGTCTAGTGTGTTTGTATTGAGTTTGCATGTCACTTTTTTTGTAACCTACTTATTTACATATATTTTAGACATAGTCACTTGGTCCGAGCCTTATGCAAATGACTGTCAAATTAATTTTGATTGGTGAGGTTATTTTTATTCAATTATTACATATTAAGTTCTTTACAGGAATATAACCAAATGCTTTCCGGACATTTTCAAACGAGAACAGGTGTATCATAATCTTGACTCTCAACTTGATAGTCTAATATGAGAAGAAAATAGTCTGTTATAAAATGATACTTCAATTATTGAAACTTATGAAACTCCCGATAAAAATTATTAAAAACAAAATATCATATTCAAGATGCTCTTCAATGCTTATTATTGGAAAATGTGTCATTTTTTCTTCTGTTGGTTTCATTCAAATATATCTTAAACTTCATCCTATTCTATTCATTCACCATTGACAAAATCGTTGGTATCTTCAATGATGACAAGTACGTCCTTATTGCTTGTATTTTTTGCTAAGTATTTTAAACTAATGCTATATTTTTATTTCATTTAGATAATGCTAAGTGTTTAAAGCCCAAGTTCTAGTCGAAAAGCATTAAAAAAGTGTTCATGATGTTTACTTCGGCCTTCCACTTCTTTTTTTCTCGATAGGTACATTTTTGCTGCGGGAGGCGCAGATGTGAGCTTCATGCGTATAGAAGCCCAAAAAGATGCTTACAGATAAAACGTTTTAGAAATTATGGATAATTTAGAACCAACATGCCAATTTTCATTGTTTCGTGGAAAAATCACTCCGTTTTATTGTACACATGTTAATTTTTTATTAAGCATTTTAATAAAATAACTTTTAGAAATAAATCACTTATAACCTACCTTTTTTAAAAAATAAACTTAGCAAAAATATATAGAAAATAGTCTGTCATAAATTTCAAAATTTTTCTTAACAAATTAAACTTCTTTTTTATTAAGGTATACAAATTATTTTAAAATGATTCTAAAATGCAAATAAATGCAGAATAATTCATACAAATAATTAAATAAAAGGCAAAATAAACCCGAAGAAACGAGCATTTCTGTAACCAAATACGACGGCATTTTCGTTTAAATATTCCATGATTTTCTTTTAAAGAGTGTCCATTTCGATGATGTTTTAACGATATCAGTGACGGAAAATAAATTTTTCATATCTTTCATCTATTTTATATATTACATCATGTGTCATACGGTATGACATTTGGGGTTCAATGTAAACTTTGAAACAAATTAATATTTGAATTTATCTTTTGAAGCAGTCAGAAATTCTATCTTTAGACAGTAATCCAGAGGTTTTTATTCATTTTTGTGATAATTTATGAATTACTATGTGATTATTTATTAATTAATTTGTGATTATTTATGAATTAATTTGTGATTATTTATTAATTAATTTGTGATTATTTATGAATTAATTTGTGATTATTTACGAATTAATTTGTGATTATTTATTAATTAATTTGTGATTATTTATGAATTAATTTGTGAATATTTACGAATTAATTTGTGATTATTTACGAATTAATTTGTGATTATTTATGAATTAATTTGTGTTTATTTATTAATTAATTTGTGATTATTTATTAATTAATTTGTGATTATTAATTAATTAATTTGTGATTATTTATTAATTAATTTGTGATTATTTAAGAATTAATTTGTGATTATTTATGAATTAACTTGTGATTATTAATGAATTAAAATTTGATTATTTATTAATTAATTTGTGATTATTTATTAATTAATTTGTGATTATTTATGAATTAATTTGTGATTATTTATGAATTAATTTGTGATTATTTATGAATTAATTTGTGATTATTTGTGAATTAATTTGTGATTATTTATGAATTAATTTGTGATTATTTATTAATTAATTTGTGATTATTTATGAATTAATTTGCGATTATTTATGAATTAATTTGTGATTATTTATGAATTAATTTGTGATTATTTATTAATTAATTTGTGATTATTTATTAATTAATTTGTGATTATTTATTAATTAATTTGTGATTATTTAAGAATTAATTTGTGATTATTTATGAATTAATTTGTGTTTATTTATTAATTAATTTGTGATTATTTATTTATTAATTTGTGATTATTAATTAATTAATTTGTGATTATTTATTAATTAATTTGTGATTATTAATTATGAATTAATTTGTGATTATTTATTAATTAATTTGTGATTATTTATTAATTAATTTGTGAATATTTACGAATTAATTTGTGTTTATTTATTAATTAATTTGTGATTATTTATTAATTAATTTGTGATTATTTATTAATTAATTTGTGAATATTTACGAATTAATTTGTATTTATTTATTAATTAATTTGTGATTATTTATGAATTAATTTGTGATTATTAATTATTTAATGTCAAGTATCACATATAAATGCTTACAAATTATGTATTTATGTGTGTATTGTAAAATTGTGATGATGTTTGTCTCGATTTTACTTGCCCTTCTACATAATCTAACTTATTTCAGTGCTTATAATCCGTTAGAATTACATACGTTTATTTTGCGATTGGGTAGAATACTTTTTTCCTTCTTATTGACAGATATTTCCATTCAGCAATCTCACTGCACGCTTTGCGGCATTCCCAATCAGGAACGAGTGTTCCCATCGAATTTGTTTTTTCAATTTCAAAATTTTTCTTAACAAATTAAACTTCTTTTTTATTAAGGTATAAAAATTATTTTAAAATGATTCTAAAATGCAAATAAATGCAGAATAATTCATACAAATAATTAAATAAAAGGCAAAATAAACCCGAAGAAACGAGCATTTCTGTAACCAAATACGACGGCATTTTCGGTAGAGACTCAATGAAACCATCGGGATTACATCTCTGGTCCATCCAGGTAATCAAATTCGAGTGCCGATTGTAGCCCGACTCGTCCTTGTCGTCATTCCACAACAAAACACCGTGCATTTGCCCCGATATTCCAATATGTCTCACATTATTCAAATCATCACCCTTCATTTCATTGATTATCTCTCGAATCGTTTCGAATATTCTGTGATAATTTACTGACCGATCAAAGCAACTCTCAATTATTAATGTAACTTGTCAACGTTTTGCTCGTGATAAAATTGATTTTGATTAATAATCGTGGAATTAGTGTCTTTTATCGACGACTTCAGTATGTTTTTATCTTTGGCGTTGCTTAACATAACTTTTACGGATGTCGTACCGATATCGATTCCGAGGACGTTCATGCTTGTTGAAGGACGATATCAAACACACAAATATACCAAAAATGTCAAATTTTGAAAGAAAAATAATAAGAAAAAAACAAAGACAAATAATTTGTATGTTAATCAATTTACTGGGCCAAAGTCATTGCATTAATTTATTTACATGTCAAATGTTCAGTCAATTTAAATTTAACAGGTTAGCTTGAATTTTAATTATTAAAACAAAATCACTGAAATTTGATATTAGGTAAAATTTAATGTCTATGAAAACATTTTACATAAAATTTAATTATTATTGTTAACAAAGTTCTTTTTATGTAAAAAATTCGCAAAATAATGTTCTACAGATAATAAATATTATTTAATTAAAATCACCGACTCAATAAACTTTAATGTTAAAGATTTAAATAAAAATTTTAAATTAATTACAATTTTTGGTTTATCGATTGAAACTTCATTATCGCCAAATTATCTGAATGTATTAATGAACCTGGAGATCATCGTTCTCTAACACTTACTCGAATCCAGGAAATTATTAGTCTTTATAATTTTGAGGTATAGGTAGATTGAGATGTATAAACATTTTTTTGCCTCTTAATTTAATTTATTACGTTAGAAATTCAAATAAACTAAATAGCCATTTAATCTTAAAAAATATTCATCATGTTGCGATTTGATTTGTGTAAATATTTTGAAATCATTTCCATATGAAATTGGAATAATATATACATATGTTTATATAAATCCTGAAATAGTCTAACCAATCGATTTTACCATCATATAAAAATTTTACGCATATAAACTATTACAACTGCCTTTTGGAATTTCAGTATTTGTTAAACAATATTTTGATTGATTAATTATCTGTTGTTGAAAATCTGGTTGGGAACATGCTACTCAAAATTTTTACTCCCCTTAACATGAATCTTGGTATAAAGTTACTAAATTGAGTCTTTATTATTCCACTTTCGTCCCTAAATGATGATCATGATTTAGGAAAACTACCAACTGATGTGGGTTATGGATTTAAATTGTCTAATCTATTCATTAATCGAAAAAAAATCATTTATAAAATATTTAAATTGGCGCACATTGCTGTTTAATTTACTTGTAAATTAATAGCTATCTTGTTTTGAAGAAGTCTGATAAACTCTTTAACTCAGTGAAGCCTGAATGTATTAATGAACCTGGAGATCCTCGTTCTCTAACACTTACTCGAATCCAGGAAATTATTAGTCTTTATAATTTTGAGATATAGGTAGATTGAGATGTATAAACATTCTATCTAGTTATTTTTAGCCTCCAGATTATATTTATTAAACAGTTGTTTGTATCATTTCTTTTGAGTTATTTTTCTATTCCGACTGTCTCTTGATTACTAATATTTAGGAGCTAAATGTGTTTTAGTGCTCGCTTTATAAATCATATTTTATAAAACATATTTTTTTGCTTATCGATAGATCGTTTCGAATAGTTAGGTTTTTGATATTTTTTATATTTAATGTTTTTCAAACAATTGAAAATTCCCAAAATCAATTATTGAAAAAAGTCTTTAGAAATAGAGAATTTTAGATAAATTAAAATGTTCGTTGTTTGAATCGAAAAAAAGAAATAGCACAAATTCAAAGCTGCAATTAAAGAAATTATCATCGCCAATTTCTGTTCCGGATAATTCTCATAATTTCGAACAAACAGTTTTTTGGAAAAGATATATATTTTTATTGTTTATTTAAAAATAAATATTTTTCGAATTTCAATATATATTATTAACAAAAGTTGGTTCTTTATAAATTTGGAGTTGAAGAACATGATTCCCGAAATATAAGATCCTTAAACCAACAAAGACATTAGAAATAAAAGATTGCAAAGAATAGATGTAGATACATAAAAAAATGGGAGGGAGCTACATTACCAATCTCATCAGTAAAAAAGAAATATTAAAAACAAAGAAGAAGAGGAGAAAAAAATATAGCTCACAACTTAGATGAAAGATTATAGAGTATCTTGCAAAATTGCAAAGATGAAGTTGAAATGTTCTAATCTTAAGAATCAGCATAAGTAATGTACAAAGAGTGTGAAAAAGAATTGTTTGCCTCGTTATACATGATCAAATGTTCACTTGGTATGAGTTTATTTGCGGGTAGTCGAAATGTGTAAAATTAGGAAATTAAAAAAATTCAAATCAATAGTAATTCAAATTGATTACTATGATTATAATAGAAATTTGAAATCTTTATTAATTTAAATATTGAGCTTTTAAATTAATTGATAAAAATTATTACGTTAATTAATTTTATTTTTTCTTTTAAGTAACAAACTAAAAATAAAATATTTACTTAAAAATTACAATAAAATTAAAGATATGGATTGATGGATAATGTCCATGGAAATGTTGAGTATAGTATATTAAAGTAAAAATCTTTTTATAAATTTTGTTTTATTAAATTGAGTAAAATAGAATTATTTACTCTTTTACTTAAGTAAATATGAAATACACTTAAATAATTAAAATAAATTAAATGAAAATAAAAAGAACTAAGATAAAAGAAAGAACTATTTATCTAAAAGAAATATATATATATATATATATATATATATATATATATATATAGCGAAAAGATAAATAGAGGAAAATTGAGTTTTAGACAGTAGTATAAAAAAAGGAGAAAGTTTTTAAAAAGCGGTCACAAAGAATTATTTTTAAAGTCTAGAAGCGCAGCTATTTTCAAATACAATTAATTATTAATATAAAAGAAAGAAATTTTTAATTAAAATTGGCATTTAAAAGAAAGAAAAAGGAATTTCAAGAATTTATCGAGAAAGATAACAGTCCACCATCTAGAGAGAAAATTTTGCACATATAAACTACCAAATTAATTCCAGCAGCAGAATAAGCTAAATAGTAAATTAAACATTATCGTGAAATCGTTAAACGGCAACTATAATCGCATTATATTGAAGTGCGGAGAAATACGAAAATATATAATTTATATATTTCAATTAATATATTTTTATATAACCTTTAAAATTAGTTGGTGTGAGTATAACTGCTTCAACTTCTATTTAAACTTTAAATTCACAGAAATTAAGGTTATGATCTTTTAAAAGAAAAGTAAACTTGTAATTGTAGATTATAATTAAATATTTTTTTTATAAAAAATCATTCCTTTTGAAATTCTTTTTTTTGAATAAATAAATAATCACATAGATATCCCAACACAACTGTTATTTATAATGTGTAAAAATTACAAGAGAAATTTTCATGAGAATTTATAACCGAATGATTAAATTGTTATACGATTCCAGTGATAAAATAATCGAAATTTTGCATATTAATTTTAATTTAATAATATTATAATAACTAGTTTGCAAAAATACATTTATCAGGAATAGGAAATTAAATGTAATATTAAAGAGAATAATTGCTAAAACTAATTGCAATTACACAATTAAAAAAATTATTTGCAAATGACATGACTTTCAGCAAAAATTATTCTCAATGAATTGACTTACTATATAAAAATACCATTAATTATACAGTATAAATTTAAATAATTAAATATTATTGAGAGTTTCGTACATAACAGCCAATATAAACTCGATTAATTAACAGAGAAGCCAAAAGCAATATAAAACACAAAATAATATAACCATAATTAATCTTAATTTTTTTCGACTATACTTTTAAAAATATTATATTTTCGTAGGGTATTATAATATATCTGTTAGTTGCATTTATATTGTTTTCATTGTTCGATTTAGAATTCATGATAATCAAAATTTTAATGATATTACATATAAATTCATACAAATTTTCATTTCCTATTTATTTGAAAACTTTTGTCAATTGTGTTTTCGTTTCTATTTTTCTTTAAATCGATATTCATTTTGTCAATTTCATTTATTTAGTTAATCTTTTTTCTTCTCTTCTAAATTTTATAGATATTTTTTTTATATTGAAATTATTTTTAATTAAATAATTTTATTTTAAATTAAATATTATACAATGTGTTTATATTTATTTTATGTTGTATAAATTTAGGATTTTTTGATAATTTATTTTTAGTGCTTTTTTAACACTGACGGAAATTGTTTCTATAGTCGTCGAAGCCATGTTTACTATGTGGTTTGACGACAATAACCGTTCAAAACGAAACTGTCATTTTTGACATTACGGCTATAGCGACACAAATGTACATTTACCGCCGTTCAAGTAGAAGTCAATTAAATAGTGCTGAATTTAACAAAATTAAGTTTATTTAAGGAAAAGATTAAAACTATACTTCTAATATACTACAAATTGCAAAATCAAATAGTGTTAATTTTCGAACTTCATTTGTTCCAACTGTCTGTCAATGTGTTAAATATGCTTTTTCATTTTTATGTTTATACCAATGTTTAAATTGAATATATGTTAGTTTTTTATGGCATTTTAGATTACTTTTTAAATTTTTATATACGTTTAAAAATTTTAAATTAACATGTTTTAGTTTTGGTGTGGTTTTAAATACATTTGTAATTGAGAAATAATTAATACCAACGAAAGATAAATATATATTGAATTTCACTTACAATTGCTCTTTAAATCAAGCTGTAGTTCCACTTCAATTAAACAATGATATTTAATTTTCATTTCCATGTTCATTCAATTATTCTCTTCATCACACGGCCCCGTGATTTCATCATCATCATCCATTTCGAAATCACTGAACCATCCAGGGGACTCGACGCGCTCTCCTTGACCGGCCTTCTACTAACCTCGAATCTGGCTCGCTCATCTCCTCGTCACTCGGCATTTCAGTATCCGCTAAATCAAGACTTCACGATTGCATTCATCATATTCAACTCTGTTTCTATAGGGATCCGTCTCAAATCAGCTACGTGTCTGAGAATCCCGTCCACATCAACAGACATTTCAGAGTTGACCCGAGATACCACCCCCTTTGTCCACCGAGACGTGCATCGTACATCAACCGGTTTTACAAACACTTTATCCCCAGGCACAAAAGCGGTCTTGTTTTGTTGTTCATTCGATAATTTCATCGTCGGAAACCGCCATTCATACGTAAAAACACTATTGTTAGGAACTGAATCGCTCCTCAGCCCCTAGTTCGGTGTCAAGTTATAATAATACACCATCTCTAGCACATCTCTCCTAGATCTCTCAGCCATCCTTTTAATAATACGATGGTTCCTCTCGACGTTACCGTTTCCTGGCGGGTGATATGCACATCGATATATCATCGATACATTCCACGCTCTACACAATTCCTGTACCACCTGTGACCGGAAACTTTTTCCGTTATCACATAACAACTCGTCTGGGGGTCCTCTCTCTCTAAATATTTCCACCAATAAATCCGCGATGATAATTGCGCTTTCATTTTCTACTCGTTTCCAGATTGCGAAACGACTCGGACCACAATCAATGCTTGTAAAGAAAATCTCTCCATCAAAATTTATAATATCACACGCTAGGCGTTACCAAGTTCTGGTTACTTCCAACTCACCTCGAGGCCATCGCACGGCACATGGATCAATGGACAAACACTGCGTACACTCTGCTACCACCTTAGTCACTAAACTCTCATCTGCCGTTCCACAAATCTTTTTAACTGTAAAAAGTGTTCTATTCACCCCAAAATGATGAATTGCATGAATGACTTTCGCTTTTTCCATAGTAAGCACTTTCCCAGGACTGGCTAACATCATGCATTTTTCGTGTTTGAACCAGCTTGACGGAACTCTGGTCAGAATATCAGCTTTATTCTCACTTGATTTTACCAGCGAAATCGATAACAACATTCCATATTCACTCAATAATCTGTCCAATAAGAACAACCACCTTCTGACCAACATCTCCGACAATCCATGTACCTGTGCACGCTTTTCCCCCAAAGTAATTGACTGGATCCATGCCAAAACCGTCACCGAATCGCACAAGATTTCCACCTCAGTAACATTCCATGCCAGTGCCATATTTACTCCTTTTACCACCTCTTCTAATTCCACTAAATTAATGTGGCACACATCATCTTTTTTTCCGCAACCAGCAGTTATCTTCGACCACGACATGATCAACTTCTAAACACACACCAATTGCAAGACTGATTGCATCACACCAAACGCGATCCTTTTTGACTTCGAAACACTGCACACTCCCCCAACCGGATCACATTCACTAACCGTTTTTTAATGTCCATCAACATTCCAGCACTAGTCTTATCTATCTGTTCGACCCACTTCAATCTGTCCACCATTCCCTCAACCATACGACATGCTGGTGTCAACCAACCGGTAACAAGAAAATGTCCTATCGCCTTCCCACACCTAGAGGACACTTGCCTCTTTGTCATTTCGTCGCTCAATTTCTGCACGGTATTATCCCGTTTCCATTTTATCACTCCCTTTTCTTTGAAAACTCGCAATCCCAGAACCCGAACCCCACACAATGGCTCAGTCGGTTTAGCTTGCAATCCAAAATCTCCAAGCACTCTCAACACTTCTTGACTACTAACTTTATTCAATTCTACAATAATATTATCTACATATGAATCTGTAGCATTTTCCACAACGGGATTATTTGATAACACAAACTTGATTACTGCTGCCATGATTTTTGGCGCCACATTTAGCCCTAACCCAAGGCGAGTTAACATATACATACATCCTTTGTAACGAACAACTTGAAACTTCCACAATTCTCGCGATACGTGCAGTTGCATGTATGCCGTCTTTAAATCAATGATACACAGATTCGATCCCATCCACCGCCACCTCCTAAGCTTTTCACCACAAATGTCGCTTTCGGTAGAGTGACTCGACACAAATTCATTTAATTCTCTAAAATTTAACACTGGTTTAACCTTACCTTTACTCGACTGATCAACAGCCATCAACGGAACTATCTCTCCTTTGTGCGAACTACACTCTTGCAGCCAATCTTCTTTAATCCATATCTCAATTTCCTCATTAAAATCCTTTTGAATCTGTTGTTAACTGGATACAGGGATACGTCATTTTTTAAAACAATCCATCCATCGGGTTCAATCAATCGGTACCTGACAACCAACTTTTTTCCGTCGAACCATGCATCAAAATCTTAATCTACAATCCTTGGTTCTACTGCTGCTTTCAAAACGTTCTTATCACATTCTCGGGGCATAACAATCTCGTCGTCTTTCCTATCATCACTCTGTACGTCAACACCAATATTACACAGTTATGACTCTTGTTGCCTTCTGTTCAAATCCAAACGTCACATCAGTAGGGGAAAAATGGGCATTCTCCCCACATGACCACCCCCCGGGGGGGGGTCTTGGTTGCCATGGCAACGGTCGCGGTAACCATGGCAACGGTCGCGATCACCTTAGCAACGGTCGCGGTTACCATGGCAACGGTCGC
>MQRK01221687.1:0-12118 GCA_001938485.1 Girardia tigrina
TTTATTACTTCTATAATTACGATAACACTTTAAAATATTTAATCGTTTCATTTAATTTTATTACTTTTTTTTAAAATCGCTTCACATAAAAATTATACACTTTTTTTACTTTTTATATTGTATTAAAACTGTCAAAAATTTTTATTAGCAATTTCATTGATCTTAATTTTAGTAATTTTATTTTTTCGAATGTTACATATTTAATTATATAAAAATTTTAATTTGTACATATTTAATATAACTTTCTTTCAAAAATTTCCCTAACATTTTTAATTCCTAACAAATTGTTTATCCAATAAATTTTGAGTAAATATTTTTACAATTTATTTATTTGTCCATTTGCTCAGATAATAAGATTAAAGTCTCAGTTCTATAATATCACGCGTTCTACCAGACCATTCCACTGATGTTGATATGATGAACTAAATTCTTGGCTTATCTGTAATTTTTCCAAACTCTGGCTCATAAATACATTCTGGAATTGTCTACTCTGGTCTCTCAGAATATTAGATGGCTTCTCGAATTTATTGGTCTAGTTGTGCAGAATACATTTAAAAATAGTTCGCTCATCTTGCTTTGAAACTGCGTTCAAACTGACCAGCTCACTAAATCGATTTATAATGACGACCAAATATTTTTTGTTGCGGCTTTATCCATGTAAGGTATATCCACCTCTATCTGATCTAACACCTTTTGCCTTTTCCGAGGACATAGAATTTCTTTCGTTCTAGATTGATCGATTTTTCGCTTTGCACAAACGGAACACTGATTGATACATTTCTTTATGCACTCATGCATTACATGCCAATCAAAATTATCCTGTAAGTTCTTGAATTTTTCTTAATTCCCATATGACAAAGATCGATGTGAACACTTTTAACAAACTCTTTCACATACTCCTCGGTTAAGATCGTTAGCAGTCCATTATTTTTTTCAACCACCAATAATCAATTTGAAATGACGAGCCGGTCTTTTAATTAGTATCGATAACTTCCTTTGAAAACGTCAGAAAATTGTCTATTTCGATCTGCCAGTACGCCCATTGCTTCTCTGATGAATATATCATTGCGTTGTTTTTTTCCTATCATTTCCATCATGTTACTGGTTCCATAAAGGGAATTCAGGTATTTGACTCTCAGCTTTTTTGATTTAGCCTCGATAGGACTAGTTTTTGTCTTAATACGAGACAAGCCATCTGTATTATTGTGTTCTTCACCCTTTCTATTTTTTGAGTGAAGTCATATTCAGACAGGTTTGCCAGTCATGTTTGAAATTGTGGGCTTATCGGTTTCTTCGTGGAGTTCATGAAGAGTAATGTTTTGTGGTCCGTACGGGCAATGAACCGTTTCCCGTATAAATATTTTTAAATATAGAACGTATTCACGAAGAGCCCGAAGTTCCTTCCTTGTCACACAATACCCCTTCTCATGTTAGGTCAGGTGTCTGGACCCGTATTCAACGACTGCTTCTTCTCCAGTCTTCGTCAATTGACTCAGCACCGCACCGATTGCTCTGAAACTAGCATCAGTGTCCAAAACAAAAGTACAATCTAGTCGAGGATAAGTCAAGACGGGAGGGTTTCACATAGCTTCTTTAAATTTCTGGAAACTTTCTTGGCATTCTGTTGCCCAATGCAATTTTTACTGCATTCCGATATTGCCTCATGAAGGGGAATAAAAATCTTGACGTAATCTCAAATAAATCAGCGATAATAGTTTTTGAGACCTAAAATGATCGAAGTTGAGAAGAGCACTGCGGTTCCTCCGCATTTTCAATCTCTTTGATTTTCGTATTATTTGTCTGAATACCTTTTGCATTTATGATGTGGCCCAGAAAAAACTAACTCAATTTGTTGGAACTGACATCTCTCCGGATTTATCTTTAACACCCATTGACTTAACCGCTGGAATACTTCTCTTAGAATATTGTCATGGTCCTCCAGCGTTTTACCATACACCATAATATCATCTAAATAAACGAGTACCCCATAAAAAATAATACCTTCCAACATCTCAGTATTAACCACTGAAATGTCGCTGGAGCCGTTGACATGCCGCATGGCATTGGATTTAAGCAAATTTGTCTTTGTTTTGAACTGAACGCTGTACAAAGTTTAGATTCCTCTGATAAATCAACTTGGTAATATGCTTGGCCCAAGTCTACTCTGCCAGGTAATCCAACAGTAACTGGCTGTTGGTCATAGGAAACGAAACTTTGTCCGCCACGGCATTTAAGTGATGATAGTCGGCGCACATTCTTAAAAGCCATCTTTCTTCCCACGATCACCAACAGTGAATTACATGAACTTCTACATGACCGAATAATGTTCGACTGCAATAAATTATGTATCATTTCATCAATCTTACTCTCCTAATGCATCGGTTGTCGGCGGAGATATTGGCTTATTGGTGTATTTCTTACCACAATGTGATGCTGGATCTTCCGAGTATGTCCCAAATTAAACTTGGAAGTCATGAATATACTTCTGAATTCCGAGATAAGCAGTTGCAGCGTCTTCCGTTTTGGATCTTTGTACCGTTCAATGGCTAAACTCGTCCGCTCCTCATTGGTATGAGTATTTGACAATAGATCTGTGTCAATATTATTAACTTCTAGTAGTTGTACTTCAAACATCTGCATAGTTTCGATGCCACAGATGAATGGTGGATGTATCTTTATCACAACGATCACTTTGATTTGCCTTCACTTCTTGTTCCAACGAACATCTAATAAAACAACACTCATGAAAATTTCCGTACCAATCGAAAACACATCGCTTTATCGAACTCTGGATTCTGAAAGTCTCGGTTCTCGAATCTTCCACTAATAATCTTCATTCATCACCGTAACCAATGCTCCCGAATTCAACAACATCTCTAACCGAACACCTTCCACCTCTAACGTACTCTACATCCTTCCGTCTGTCGACCTCCATATTGAATCCTGCTCTGCCACATTCCGATTTTCGTTCTTATCCTTTATTCCAATACCATTGACGAAATGTAAGCAACGGGATCACTCTGGTTTTTTCCGGGTCGACATCATGTAAGATTAATTCATCCCCGGATTTGGCCGTATCGTTAATTTCATCATAAACACATAAAATCGTCCGTGGCCTCTGATAACTGCCGTTTTGCAAAAGACTACATTCCTTGAAACAAGGACCAGATTTACCTCATATTGGACCCATATCCTTCAATGAGTATCGAAAACGTCTGTGATCGTTTTCCCCACAACAAAAACACTAACTCGGTTTCAGTCGATCCTCGTGCGGTGGGATTAGTCCACGGCATCTCTTGTAGAATCTTCGAGCTGCCTGTTTAAGAGATACCGAAGACTACTGTTTCATCGGTGTTTGTCAGAATTCAGAAATGATTGATTATGTCGGAATAATTCGGTTGGAAGATTCACTATCTATAAATCGCTCGACCGTTGATCTTCTGGGACCAAAATTAGACTACTGAAATTGCATCGTTTGTCGAAATTTCACTGCTTAGCATAATTTTGGGGATTCTTTTGCTGGACACTTATCTTTTTACTAAGAGGGCTTACTTCAATTTTCTCGACTTCTGAGATTATGTAGTTCTCTCAGATCTTCGCCAGTGCCATTATATGTTCTCTTCATCTCCGGTTTCAAAGCTAGTGAATCCCTCGGACCGGTGTTACGCACCCGTTTCGGTAGAAACTCATTTAAGATTTGTTGCTGATTAAGCTCTGAGTCTGAAACACTGTTTTTGAATTTCTTTACCCGGATTTCAAATGTAGCAAATCTCTCTTTGGACTCTTGCTTGACTTTCGCCAATTCCATTAGATTGTCAAGATTGACTTCTTCACCATAAATGTGTCCCGAAACCAATCTCAAACTTCCTTCTGAGTCATGGAATCCATCTTTGAGTCTTTACATAATTCCCCAGCTTCTTCGGACAATAATAAATCGAATGCATTTACAAGGGACAAGTCATTTAATGACATCCATTCTTCGATATCCTTCAGCCATTTTCTTGCTTCCTGCTAATCTCTTTCGTCAAACTTACGAACATTGAAATTGAGAACTTCTAGTATCTTTTTCGGCAGCGACGCGAGCAAAATATTCCTTTGTTGGCTTCTCGTGAGGATATTGGTATTTTCGGCGTGGTCGCCAGTTACTATATTACTCTCTTTAAGCTCCATAATTCAAATCACGCGTAAACAAATATATATTATTTAAACAAAAACAATTTTAAAAATTTAATCAATCACACATAACTCTTCCCAAAAAAATCAAATTAATTATAATTGGATTAGAAATCCATTTAATTGTGGATATGTTGATGAGATTAATGATTTGACGATTGTAGAAGATGAATGGTAGGAAATTTCTTGTAACGGTGGATTAAAAAATGATTTCAGACAAAACTTCTTTCTGAATCCTGGCTATCAACAATTCAAATTTATCCGATTATTGCTGAAAAAGCATTGAAATATTTTATTCCGTTTTCTACAACGTATATGTGCGAACAGGGATTTTCAACACTTGTCTATCTCAAAACAAAAAAAGTTTGATAGTTAAACCAGACATAAGGATACAATTGTCAGAAATATCACCAGATATTATTATTATGCAAGGGACCCGACTCAAAACGTTTGGGAAGCAGTGGTCTAGAGCAACCACATATAAATAAACATAAATGTATAATAATAATAAAAATAAATTTAAAATACAAAATTTAAAAATTTTTAAAAAAAAATTTTTTTTTTAAAAAAAATACAATATTTACTTGACTATGATTAATTTCAAGGACTAGACAATCTGTTTTTCCTTTTGTTTATTTATCCATTGAACTGATGCAATAATAAAAAACTTTTGTTTCAAAGTATTGTCAATAAGCGAATAATCCAACGAACTAACTACAAACTATTATCAAATATTTTAATATCATTTTTACGACCAATTATACGAATCATTACTTAACAAAAGTAGTTCTATTTACGAAAAAATCAACAAACGAATTTTAAAATGTTTATAAGCAAGTCTATAAGCCATCCTCGAAAACACCTCAATATAATGTACGAACAAATCGACAAACGAACTTTGAATCATTTATTAACAATTCGACGAATTGCTTACTATTAATCTCTCGCATATACATACTAAGTTACTAATAATTATTTTATGTCCCTCAGAATTCAATATTTCCTTTCTTCTGCGATCAACCAAATATATTCGTTTTATCTTTCCGTTAAAGTCTTATTAGTTAATATAATTTTACTAATAATTGCATATTTCTTTTTATTTGTGTTATTATACTAAAAGTGAATTTAGGACAGATTAGTTTTTTCAAAGTTCAGTTTTCTATAAAATAGTAATCATTTACCTTAAATTACAACATCAAAGAAAAGTAAATCATAGAAAATAAACATTTCCGTCTTAGAAGACTGACACTTTCCAAGGAGAACAGCAACGAACTAGTTCATAAACACTTGAATGGCATCCAGTCTTTGTCAAATCTTCAATATTTAGCAAAAATTATCAAAGCATGAATTCAATTATTTAAAAACCGGTGAATAATTCCATCTAAAATGGGGGTGACCATCGTTCAAAACTACGTTTCCAGAAGTCATATAGATGTATTCTATTATACTTTGAAATAAATGAAATTACTACTCGAAACAAGAAATCTTGAAAGGATTATAGTTCAAAAGAATAATACTCTCACTCAGAAAACAGAAATACGCTCAGCTAAACAGAAAACTATAACGAAAATATGTTTTTATTGATGACATGGAGTTTACGGCTGAACCTGAAATTAGTGCAGGTCAAAGTGTATCAGGTGCATCATCCTGTATTTCGGTGGAAGCAGAAATATATTTGTGGTTGCAATCATAAATAAACATGTAATCGTCTATCATAAGATACATTAAAAAGCTGTGAATGTGGAAGATTTCAATTTTAGCCTCCTTGTTTCGAGATTAGAAAAGAATTTCCAACTTTGATAATGGGCAATGCAGGAATTCACAATTTTTGTGGGCTAACAGATGATTAAGTTAAATTAAATTATAATTATTCAATTTATCAAAAGCCCCTATATTTATTTAAACAATAGTTTGTTTATTTGTTTATTATTTAGTTTTCTTTATGTATTTATTAAATATTTATTGACCAATGAAAGAAAAGTTGATAATTATTAATGCATTTCAGTTTCTGACAAAGCGACCTCAGCAACGATTAGGATGTGCAGTGAACTCGAGCATTCCACATGCAGAACGATTCAAAAAAGGCTTTACCGACATTCAACAGCACATGTTTTATCGTGATCTCGATTGGAGAAAATTGGAACAGAGACAGTTGAGTCCCCCTTTCAAACCGCTTGTATGTAGTAACTCTGATACTTCTAATTTTGATCGCGATTTCACTAACGAAAAACCTATATTAACTCCAGTCGATAGTGAATGTGTGAAACACATTGATCAGCGAGAATTTCGTGGGTTTTCTTTTGTAAATCTCGATTATTCCAGTGGCCAGCAACAGTGGTTTACCAGTTAGTATCAAGATACTGAGGCTGCACTTGTTTCCTATTGTTCAGAGACTTCACGTTGTGCTTCTAGTCATCCTTTTACCAGGCATTTTATTCTGGTCAGTCTTTATCAAGTTTATGTATATTTTTGAATCTTTATTGACAATCTCGTTAGGTTAATCGATATCTTCATTATATTTATCTACAAGAAATGCAACAAAAAAATCAATATTGGAATTATCGATAAAAAATTTGTTTTATTTTGAAAATTTGAGTTTGTTTTTATTTTAAAGTAGAATCGATTAAGAACGCCTAGGTACTAAATAGGAACTGATCTCATCGAGAAATATTTTATGATCCATATAACAATAATTGATGATTGAAGATGTAATCTGCATTCCATGGTTCTGTTACTTGCTTGATTGATAAGAAATGATTTGAAAGGAGAGATTAATATTGTTTCAATTATAATTTTTTGCTTGGAAACGTTGTTTGAATTATCTGAAATTTATATCACCGAATAGAAACCAGATTTATTTGTAATTTTATACAGTACGTTATAAAGATATGTTAATTCAAATTATAAAAAAATTATATTTCGTAAATTGTTGATTCTTATACTTATGTCTTTTTAAGAATGATAGGGGGCAAATTTATTTTAATACTGCGCAATATTGTCTGTTTCTGTCCTATTGATAATCTTTTGTGGATGGATTTTAAATACATGGATCAAATTGATTGGTTTTGATTTGTCTTTCTATTATTTGATGACTTCGGTTCTCCGATATTTCAATTAATTGTTTTCTTTTATGAATTATGTCGAGAATTTGTTTGTAAATATTATGATTTACATTGATTTTATTTGATATAATTTTCTGTATTGTTTATTATTGAGGATGAAGAAAATATAATCTTTTATTGTCTTTAAAAAATAAACAAAATTTAATTACAAATGGGGAATTTCAACTTTTGTGTGACTTAAAATGAATTTGTTTTAATTCTTTTAAAATATTTATCAAGGCAAATTTAGCACACTTGTTTGTTATATTTCAGAATTAATAAATAATATAAATAACGATATCAATTAAATATAAATAAAACTCTTATTGTTTCACGCGATCCCCAGGTTGTCCCGAAAACCTGACGGTGGTAGCAGAGATTATATAGGTCGGAGTGTGATTTTAAGTTTCGACGTTTCGTGATTGGTCCATTGTAGAATAGTATTGTTCAGACTGATCATCATCATTATTTTGTTATTGAACAGTCTTCAATTCGAAATTTTTCCAAATTTATTCAAAAAAATTTTTTAAAAATTTAAATTTTCACTCTCAATCAAATTCACGAATCGCAACTCAACAAATTTACAAAAGTGTGCAGTGTTCAAAAAATATAATTCAAATCTTTTCAGTGTTCAAAAATAATTTAAATCTTTTTTGCTTTCAAAATGATTCATGAATTCAACTCAACGTTCGTCCAAAGAAAACGCGATTCCACTCACACAAAAAAATTTAAATAATTTTTCTAAATTCTGACAAAAATTATCTCTGTCTGATTGATTTACCAATCATTTCATTTAGTAATTATTAAGAATACTAATTGAATTTTCTGTCGTCTAAATCAGAATAAGATAAACGTGTTGCACAAGAATTTATTTAAATAAAACTCTACTTTGACGATCCATCGATTTAAACAAACGGTTTTATACCTCCCCTTGTCGTCAAAGCACACACGCACACGCTACCCTTGCACTGTAGGGTCCACGGACCTCCGGTCGCTGTAATCCAGAGTAAACAAAATCTTCGAACCATTTTGGCTACACGATCGGCCGATGTGGCCTCTGTTTTGCGACTCTCCTTCTCGGTGTTTGGCTGGACTGCGGATCATCTTCCTTGTCGTCTATCGGCCGTTCATCGTCGTCTTCAGAGCTATAACTCTATACGAATGTTTCCGAGCTCCGATGACTCACTTCTGGCATCGTTGATTTATTTTCTGTTGGTTTTTAATCTTCTTCTGGAGAGCGCCTGACTTATGACACTTGGAAGGTAACTCCGTTGATCAATACCTGATGGAGCCGCCGGAACCCGTCGACTTCCGCTCGTCTCCACTGGGTTGTGCATCTCGAGTTTGCGGGTTTCACAAAAACTGAATCACCTACTTGCAGCTCTGCGTTGTTTTCGTTTTCTCAGGTCTTGGGAAATCGTCCACAAAATTGATCAGTAATGGCAGACGCCTTTGCTGCGCGAAAACGGTTGATGTTGGAATTGGAATTCGGGGTAGCATTGTACCATACCACCACGTTCTTGATTTGGTTACCGCTCCGTGCCACCATGCGCTTAATGGTCCGATGACAGCGTTTGACAATCCCGTTTCCGCTCGACCGACTTACATACCGAAAAAGGACCTCGGCCCCCATTTTCGTCAGTAATTTCCTCTGTTCGTCGCAAAGTTGTCCATTAGAGCTTCCTTTGGAGGCCCGAATTCATTAAATACCGCCTTAAGCGCAGTACACATCTCCTCGTCGTTTTCTGACTTGATTTTTCTTCATACTGTGAACCGCCCCAATCCGCAGTCGATAATTACCTATAGGTGGTATGCGTCACATCCGTAGCCAGTCGTTTCCGCGTTTTCTTTACTCTGAGTTCGCCTCTTCATTTCATCGGGACAGGATCTATCGACGCGCACAGAGAGCATCATTTTACCACTGCCTGGATTTTCATATAGCAAGTCTGATATCTATTTTTTCCCAATTTCTTTTCCAGTAGTTTCCCAACTAGTTCGTCTATTTTCCGAAATACGGTTGACAATTCGTTCGATCCAATTTTTATTTCGACAAGTTCCTTCATTATCTCCAGAATATTCTTCTCTCTGGTGAATGCAGATCTCATTTTTGTTTCCCATTTATCTCCCTGTGCATTCTCGTACTTCTATATTGCTTCAGGAGTCATGAATGCTGTCACCAGCAAGACTCTTCTTTCTTCTGAGAATCCCATGATCTTCGCATATCTGCCGAAGCTCTTCAGGAATTCCTCTACTTTTGACTCAGATCCATCGAATATCTATGAATCTCTGATATTCCGAGTCACGTGATCGTTGGTCGCCATATTAAGAACACTAATTGAATTGTAATAGCATTTATGGTATCACAACTTGAATTGCCACTTGGAAAATTCTCAACAAAATTTGCGTGATATAATTTTATTTATCGTTCTTGATTGATAAATTTATTAATAATATTTTTAAAAGGCTTATTATTCAAACAAATTTAATTTATAATTCGATTACTGTGAGGAATATTTTGAATTTTCGATGTTTTGTGTTTGATTGTTGTATGTTGACTTGGAATTGTATCTCTCTTAACCAGATGGATGATTAATATTTGAATTCTTATTATCTAAAAATATGTAATGTTTAAATTTATTTTTAATTTAAAATAATTGTAAAATTTTATATAAGTTAATTAATTTTTACAATTTTTAGTAAATAAATCAAATTAATATTTTTTAAATAATTAATATTCACTTTAATTTTTATCCAATAAGTTTAGAGTAAATATTTTAATAAATTATTTATTTCTCCATTTGCTAAAAAAATAATAAGAAATAATTCATTAATCAATTTAGTTTAGAAAACACTCGTACGAAAGCTTTGATAAAGATTGCCTTAAGGACAATCAAAATTGTTTTGTAAATGAAAATATGAAAAGTGTTTCAAGTGCAAAATATGAAATTGGTGTTTTTAATAATTACAAAATAATTTATAATTTAAATTACAAAATAATTTTAATATTAAAAATTCTCAATTCAATTATTGAAAATTTTGAATTTAATATGGAAAATTCTGAATTTAATAATTTAAAAATAATGAACAAAGTAATAATAAATTCCAGTTTCTATTTTTATTTAATTATTTTACTTAATTCTAATAGATAAAAATTTATAATTTAAAATTGCTAGAGAAATCAAAAATTTTTAAATTTAAAATAACTAAAATTAATTTCAAGTATGGGTACGGGACATTTCAAAGCGAAAACAAATTATAAATTAGTATTATTAGACTTAAAATGGAATAATTGTTTATAAATTAGGATTTTTAGAATGAAATGACATAAATTTATAAAAATTTGGACTTTTTGGAATAAAATGAAATGAATTTTTATAAAAATATAGCAATATTAATTTTTATTCAAAACTTGGATTTATACGAGGGAGGGTCAATAAGTCCGTGACTTGTTGAATTTCCTGCGTTGTAACTACCGTGTTTCGCACAATATAAGACACCCCTAGTATAATACCTAGTACAGATTTAGGGCAAATTTTCTAAGTTTTTTTAATAAATTAAATTAAAATTATTTAAAAATTAAATTTTTAAAATCAATTTTGTTTAAATAAAAACATTTATTATTTTTTAAAAAATTTAAATCATCCATTATGAAAAGGAAAAGTTATACAATTAATTTCAAAATTAGTGTCCTTAAAGAATCAAGAAACAAGAATTTGACGGAATATTGTAAAGAAAAGAATTTGGACCTGCGACTTGTTCCGAAATGGCCAGCAGATTACGAATATCTACTCCTAGAAGACATGCAAGGGAAAGGAAGCAGTAGAAAGGTGGGTGCAGGGAGGAAACCTGAATTTAGTGAATTGGAAGATGACATTTTTAATTGGTTTTTGGCTCGAAGAGAGGCCAATTTCGTTGTCCAGAGATCAGATGTCCAGGAGGTCGCCCTTAATATTGCAAATGAACATGCGATTTCCTCCGATAACTTCAAAGCCTTCAACAAATAGCTTGATGGGTTTCTTAGTAGATTTAACCTTAGCATTAGGCGATCAACTTCTCCTTTTAAAATTGAAGATACTGAGATCATCCGCCGTGCAGCTGTGTACAAACAATTTATTGACGGTATTGATTTTATTAGCTACCAATTGACGAAAACTGTAGCTATGGATGAAACTGCTGTTTACTTAGGTCAGTCTGTTGAAACCGCAATAAACTTAAAAGGTGCCACCTCGGTCTATGTTCCATCTACCGGTTATGAAAGCACTAGAATAACCTGTATTTTGGCTATAAGAATGGATGTTTCGAAAGTAGCCCCATGTACTATTACTAAAAGAACTAAGAAGACAATAGAGAAGGTTAATTGAGTCTATTTCATCAAAAGTTCAAAAGCATGGTGTACCCAAGATGTCATCAAAAAATGGATTGACATCACTTTTCCTTTAGTTCTCAGATGTGGTAGAAAAGGACTTCTTATTTGGGATTCTGCTAGTACACACAGAGCGCTAGCGCTGAAAGAGTTTTTAAGAGGAAGGAAAATTGATCAGGTTATGATTCCCTCAGGTATGATGTGTTGCGGTCGAAAAATAATATAACAATACATAACACATGTAATTATAAAAAGAAGTATAAAAAGGAAGACTGAGGGGATTAATACATTTATTTTGATCAAAAGGATAGGTCCCAGGATCGCTTTTGGTTATCCGTGTCGAGGGGGGCAACATTGTGTCGCAACTAAAAAACAATAGATAAAGAAAATTAGACAAGTGAATTGAAAGCCTACTCGATGAGAAGGACCAAATGACATGATAAGTCGCTGGAACTGAACTGCCAAACCCCGAAAACGTTGA
>MQRK01221702.1:7944-25986 GCA_001938485.1 Girardia tigrina
CGAAAGGAGTTACGAGTTACAGCTCGAAGATGGTAGAACTTTGATTAGAAATGTTGAATGGCTAAAGCCATTTAAACCGAGGGGGATGTGAGGAATGTTTTGAATTGTGTGTTGATATTATGCATGTAGAATGTTGATTTGGATTGTGCCTTTTTCTGCACAGATGGATGATTGATATTTTCTTTGATTCTTACTAATTTAAAATAATTTAATTTAATTGTAAAGTAAAAAGATTTAAAATAATTTTTGAATATATTATTTATTTTTTAATGTAATTTAAAATTTTAATATATTAATTTAATATGTTCGTTTTTTAAAAAATGTTTAGATTTAATTTCAACCAATTAGATTCTTTATAATTAATAATTTTTATTAACAGATTTTCATTTATTGAAAATAATTAGTTTGAACTCAGAAAAAATTTTGATCAATAGAGATGTCAAATAGTGAATGCGCTTGTAATTTTAATAAATGTCATATTGTGCAGTTTGAACCATTGAAAGAATTGGACGCATAGGTACACCATCCTTGTGAACTTTAGGAAGTCCATATAACTTAGCCCGTTTGGAACCTATTGGTTTATCAAATTGAAAAACAGCAAATAATATGAGTAAATTTATAAGTTTTTTTATTGTGTGAATCAATTTTATTTTTTAAAAGATTATTAGACATATCAATAGAAACCTTAGAACATATATCAATGCAAAAATCATCACTTACATCATACAAAACCGCATGAGCCAATGCCAATTCATTCACAATTTTATTCCGTAATTTCTTTTCTTTCTCCACCATTCTTCGTAAGATCTTTTGGTGAATGAAAACCAATAGGTTCCCAACCGGCTAAGTTATATGGACTTCCTAAAGTTCACAAGGATGGTGTACCTATGCGTCCAATTCTTTCAATGGTTCAAACTGCACAATATTACATCGCTAGATTTTTAGATATTAAGTTAAAAGATTTAATATCTGAAAAGTATGCATGTCGTGACAGTTTTGAATTTGTTAACTTTATTTCCAATTATGAATTAAGTAATACAAATGAATTCATGGTTTCGTTTGATGTGACTAGTTTATTTACTAATGTCCCACTAAATGAAACCATAAATTTATGACCAAAGTCATCCACTTAAAAATATATTTTAAGACAATATATTTCGACGGATCTACCGTCATCTTCAGGTCACTAATTAATAATCAATTCACCTGTATATAAATACAAAAATGATGATTATGTAATCGATTGCATGAAATCATGCTAATCAAAAATTCTCAATAAGCTGGTTGAGACTGCCAAATAAATTTATGCTGTGAAATTTTGAAAAATAATTCTTATGAACACAAAAATTTAAATGTGGTTGCATTTCGAGAACTTTTGACATTTGCCACATCAGATATAAATTTTTTATTTAATAATCAATGGTACAAACAAGTGGATGGTGTTGCAATGGGATCTCAATTAGCACCAACATTAGCCTCTATTTTTTTGTCCAAAATTGAAGAAAAAATTGATTTGTTTTCCGATTATAAACCATTTGTATATAAAAGATATGTAGATGATGTATTTTTGATTTTCGAAAATAAAGATCATGTAAAACCATTTCTAAATTATATGAATTCGATCCATTCTAATATCAAATTCACAGTAGAGGAAGAGGTGCAGAGTACTCTACCATTTTTAGACCTATTGATCAACAGAAAATTTAATTGCTATGAAACTGGGACTTACAGAAAGAAAACTGACACGGGGTTGTACACAGCTCCGGGTAGTTTCTGTGAAACTAGGTACAAAAGCAACATGATTAAATGTTTAATATATCGTTCTTGGTCTCTTTCGTCAACATATTTAAATGCCCATGAAATTTTAAATAAATTAACAAGTTTATTAAATAAGAATGGATGGTCAAAATCATTTATCGAAAAATTAACTCATCAAACTTTAGATAAAATATTAAATGAGTAAAAGAGTAATAATAAAAATCTTAATAATACGATTCATCAAACCATTTCCCCTAATACAAATTATAACCCACTTAATTAAGATATATCTTATCGATTCCTTATTCAGAGGGTTTTAAGCATTTAAAATCATCAATTTTGAATAGTTTGATCCCAAATACCATGAATCTAAAATTTATTTTCCAATCATATAAAATTCGGGATATGTTTAGTAATAAATCTCCCACTCATCTCGGTTTGTGCTCCGATCTTGTTTATAAATATACATGTAATGGGTGTAACGCCACATACATTGGAGACACATCTCGTCATCTCTGCAAACGGATCAAAGAGCATAGTGGGTTGGATAATGGGATCAATATTGCCGAACATAATTTAAAATGTAAAAAGAAAATCGGAGAAAATGATTTTAAAATTCTGTGTAATCGATTTAAAAATTACTGGGAGAATGTGACGTGTGAGGCCTTATTAATAAGATCCATGGATCCAAAAATTAATATTCAAGGTTCACACTCAACTTCTCTGTTAAACATTTTCAAATAGAGCCTTTATTACACGATTGATTGCATAATCACCTTCTCATATATAAGCTGCAAAAAGCCAGCGTTAATTTAGTCTGAAGATGGCGGGTAATCCACCGAAATTAATTACAAAAATAAATTGTGAAAAATGGCGTTCACTTTTTAATGATGAATATCAGTTGCCATTATTTTTTACATTCCTTAATTAAAATGAAATAACATATTCTTATATATATCTAGAATTTTAAAAATCTGGTTTATGACAATTGAAAATAGTGTTCCTCAAAAAAAATTGTTTGTAAAATGTAATATGTGGTAGAAATAAAGTTTCATGAATATCTAATATAGATTTTAATCTCGAACCTAATATGGATGTTGGCGATGAATAGTTATTCGAGCATAGTTTGCATTTTAAATTACTGTTGATGAATTTTAAATTACAACATCAGATATTTAAAAACTTTCAAAATATTAAATCGTTTAAACTTTTAATATCAAAAATTTTAATAAAGTAAATAACTTATTTTTAAATTGATTAAATAAATGTTTTTCCTAAAATAAAATTAATTAATATTTAGATAAAATTATTACCAAAATTATAAAAGTAGAATTTTTAAAAAATAAAATCTGAAAATAATTTAAAATAAAAATTTGTTCTAATAATTGTTTATTAACAAAACATTAACAAAAATTTTTCAATTTAGCAAGATGTCAAATTATGAAAGTTTTGCTGAGAATCGTTACAAAAACAATTGAAATTGAGATGAATATAAATATGTGACGCACACTTGCATAACAATTCATATAATATTAGGTTGTTGCAAAAGGAATACAGGTTTTTGATGTTTTTTGTATTTACCGCAATGTTGCAGCGCTAATATCAAAACGAAGTTTGGAGCAAGGGAAGTGTCAACAAATGCACAGTGCAGCACTGGTATCAAAAGTTTTGCTCTGGCAATACTAGCCTGGAAGATGAGCCTCATGGCAGCCGCCCATCGATGATTGGCAACGACGAATTGAAAGAGTTGGTGGAACCCAATCAACGCACAACTGTTCGAGAATACTCAGAAGAGCTTAATGTGGATCCCTTAACCGTCACACGGAACGTGAAGCAAATTGGAAACTCGAAAAAGCTCGATAAATGGGTACCTCACAAATTAAACGAAAATCAAAAAATGGTCGTTTTGAGGTATCTTCCGCGCTTCTTCTGCGTAACAAAAATGACCCGTTTCTTGATCGCATTGTGATGTGTGATGAAAAGTGGATTCTCTACGATAATCGAAAAAGACCCATGTCTCATCCTCGATCGCTATGTTGGAATATGCTTCATCACCCATCTGTGAAATTACATGGCGTATATGCTTTTCAGTGTTAATGCGTTGTTGTTTATTAGCAGCCGAAAGTTCGTGAGGGACGCAAACAGAGCAAACTTTTTTGTAATGAAGTTTTTCACGCAAAATTATGTGGACTGTATTTTTGCCTAAAGAAAGTTCATTTTCAATATAACACAAAGACACATTTGGAGCTTCATCAATCACTTCTTTGACTTCTTTAATCTTTTCATCGTCTATTAATGACGGACTGCCACTTCTTGATGAATCGTCGAAGGACGTCCGTTTTTCTTTTTTAAAATCAGTCAACCATTGTTGAATAATTTTCAGTGCTGGGTGATTTACGTCTTCCCATGCCTGCTGAAGTTGCTGAAGAATTTCTGAAGCAGAGAATCCTCTTTTACTTTGAGTTAGAACAAAAAACGTTGGCAACATTTATTTGGTTCCATTGTGAAAAACCACTTGATTTGAATTCACTGCACTTTTAAAATTTCAATACTTTAATAAAACAAAATTTTACTTTTTTTAATTTTGTGCTTTGAAATTTTAACACAGTATTTATGACAGTCTGAATAATATTCACTCCGAATTTTATTAAATTTGGTAAAATATTAGTGTGTTTTTAAAGGCCACCTGAGGACTTTTGGAACAGCTTAAGTATATATATATAAGTACATGTAAGTATAAGTGTATGTGATGTATTATTATAGAATTGTTATGTAAGTGTGAGCAAATGTAAATGTGGATAGAATTTTGAAAATCATATTTGTATGATTTCGTATTCAAAGCACGACTATATTCGAAATACAAAATAATCCAAGCAAGGTCAGAATTGCGTTTCGGAAGAAACTCATTTCTGTTTGTTGACATTCCCTAATGATTAATACTCACCAATTCCACTCCAATACATAAGTATCCGTTTATGTAACCTCTCCATTTTATATCTAACATAATGAGTTTTTTTTTGCATCTTCAGTATCATAGATTTACGAATAGCTTTTCCATTTTCAATGAATCCTATTGAATATGGATCAATTACATTTAACTGAATATTACTAAGGAATTTCAAATCTAGTTTGGCTGAAAATGATAGTAATTAAAATAGATTGCAAAAATATAAAATTCTAATATATTGCATATATTTTTAAAACGGATTTACAGTATTACCCTTTATTGTTTTAAAACTATTAAGTAACAAAAAATATCACTGTAAAAATTTATTAAAATAAATAACATCCATAACATATTTTATTCAAAATTCAAATTCTTTAGATAGTCTATTGAAAAGGAAGAATTAATTAAGATAAACTATAAATGCATAATCTTTATCGAATCATAAAAATAATATAATCTAATTAATTTTTAAAAATAAATTTAACAAATAAGAGTCTTAGATGGAGCTAATAATACATTTATAAGAAAGAAATAATGCATTTATGAGATACCTTCATGAATGTTTCCAATTTCTGTTAATATATATTTTGGTTATTTTTATTTATATTGAAATGCATACTTTCCTTTCCAAAGACAGTCATAAATTCACTTGATAACTAACTATTTTATGACTCGTTAAAAATTTTATTACTGAATTCTATTTAGTATAAATTAGCAAATTTCCGTTATTAATAATAATATCAACACGGTATATTCCCAAAAGAGCGCTTTCCTAAAACAATGATTCCTAAAACAGCGCTTTTCGAAAATAGCAAAATTTGAAAACTATAAATGCTAAATTACTATCGGCTTTTTTTACTATATTATGTGGCAGTTACTATAAATCTCAAAAATTTTGAAATATGTTATTTTTTACTTATTAATTAACAAAAATTAATTATCAATTAGTAACCGCTGTTAAGTTTTGAAGTTAATTTAAAATAGGAAATCAATATTGACAAAAAACTTAAGTGAATTACGAATTATTAGTTAAGTGGTTTATGGATTATTAATTAAATTAATTATAAATTATCTAATTAACACTAGGTTTACTGGACGCGTCATTTTGACGCATTTCGATTTTTTTTAGTAAAATTACAGAAAACCTTCTCATTTTTATTTTATCTCTTGTGCTGACTTTTATCAGTTTTTTTTTCTATAAATGTATATCTCATATTTTCATTTTTTACTTATTGTGTATAATTATATTGCTTTATAAGGGATTGTTTTTTCTTTACATATATGTTTAAGTCATGCGTCAAATTGACGCGTGCCGTAGAGATAGGTATATAAAAAATCTCCGTAAACCTAGTGTTAAGTAATTTATTAATTTAATTACGTAAAACTATTAAATATTTTAGAAACTGTTAAAACATTTTTTTAAATTTTAAGTAAAACTTTTTAATGAGTAAAATTGTAAAAAAAATCAGTAAAGTATAAAAAATAGAAAGAAATTTATAAATTCAGCATTACACTTTTTCAGCCAATTGAATTTTGAATCGTTAAATTAATTAGTTGAAATATTTATTATTATTTATTTTATTTGTTTTATAAGATTGGTTATCATTTCCTACTCGGCACGAGAAACCTTAAAAAACTGTAAAACTGTAAATCTTATTGTAAGTAGCGTTTATACCACTTTCATTATTATCAAATTCAGAACTCATAATTTAACAAGATAATATTTATTATAACAACAATATACATATTTAAACAAATTTTTATTATAATTAAATTATCTCGTCACAATTAATCTTTTAATTCTTTTCGATTCAATTTTTAAAATTTAGCAAATTTTCGACTTTAAATTTATTAAATAATATTCACATTAAAACTAAAAATTTATTTAAAATTGTTTCATAACTTCTATTAAAGTATATAAATTGTAATGACTGTAAAAATATTTTAATTTATAAATAAGTATTTAATCTTTAATGGTTTTCTTATCATTTTTAATTTTAAAATATTTAATAAGCATATTAACATGAAAATATTTTAACTTTTAAATTAAAAAAATATTAAATTATTTTGGCGAAATGCACATGTAAATTAACCCCTCATATCCCCCTTTTTAAAGAATTTTCTTAATTTTTCCACGTTTCAATCTAAAATTCTTCCATCTTCATTTATTAGTTTATACCTTCTGTCGTGTTTCTTCTCTATCACTTTATACGATCCTTCATATTTATCTTTATGAGATGTCAAATAAGTCAAGAAGAGGATGGTTTTATTTAGGCTTCTTTAATACCATTATTTCAATGGCTGCCAGTTTTATTATTCCAGCAGTTACAAGTGGATATATTTCATATGATACGAAAAAGGTAATAGATGCTTTTGAAAATGATGCTCCTACTAAAAATGATGTATAAACGGTACTTGACTAGTACTTCATCTCCGATTTCGAAATTTCTTCTTTTGTTGTTTTTTTCTTTTTCTTGATGTAACTTTATATCTTGACTATGCAATCCTTCTCTGTTATTTTTTTACCGAATATAATTTCCACTGGGCTCTTCCCTATTGTTTTCTGAAAAGTTGCGTTTAATGTGAATTCTATTTCCAGTAGTAGTTCTTCCAAGTCTGATCCTTTCTTTGTATGTAACAATGCGTTTAAATATTCTATAATCGTCCGAAATTGACTTTCTACTATTCCATTCGAGTTATTATGGCACGGACTTGAGTAACACATTTTAATGCTCATACTTTCAGCTATGTCTTTTATTACTTTCGATTCGAATGTTTTACCACCATCTGTATGAATCTCTTTCGGAGCACCAAACCGCAAAATCCATTTTTTCATAATTATATTCTTTATAATGGTTTTGTCTTGTTTACTAACCGTTGTTAATGAAATATATCAACTGAATTAATCGATGATTGCGACAATTTATTTTTCTTTCTCCATGTCTCTTTTAATGGTCCACAAATATCGATATATAATTCCTCAAATGGTTCGTTTGCGACCAATGTTATTCGTTTTTCTTTTGTGGCCGTCATTATTGTTTTGCTTTTTTGATATGCTTCACATCGTTATATTACCTCCTTTATCATTTCATTTCGGATGGTCATTTCATACTTTTCTGCAAAATATTTTGCCATGTTTTTAGTACCAGCATGAGAAAGCAACGTGTGTATCTACATAATCATTTCTTCTCTCTTTGATTCCGCTATCCAAATCTTTCCTTTGTTCGTCTTTATTATACCATCTATAATCACAAGGTTTTTGTTTTTACCTGTATTTATGTTAACTTTTATTTTTACTATGACTCCTTGATATTTATACATATAACTGTGTAGTCTACTACGTTTATCATTCGCGCCTTGATCTTCTGCGTCTTTGCCTCTTCGTGTGCCATTAAACATTGTGTGAACGTATCACACTTGTTCCGTGACAACATATCTAAGTTAGAATGGTTTAATCATTTCCAGTATTCTAGTTGTATATCCAGACTTGATAGATAGTTTATGCACGTCTGAAATTGCCCTGATCTCGGTTTATTTGTCTCCAGCATGAATGTAATTGCCTTCTGATATGTTCGAGGAACGAATCTCTTTCCGTACAAATAATGGTTGAAAAGTTGACAAAAGTAATACATTACCAATAACTCCTGTCTTGTTATGCAGTAATCTTTCTCATGATTATTCATTGATTGTGACCCATATGCAATGACTCTCTCGTGACCATTTCTATCCTTCTGTGATAGTACCGTTCCGATGTTTCGAAACTAGCGTCTCTATCTATAATAAATGTTTTCTCCACGTCTGGGAATCCTAGAATTAGGGGTGTAGTCAAGGCTTCCTTCATCTCAGCAAATGATATATCACACGCATCTGTTCATAATAATTTCTTCTTGTCCAATCCAAACAATTGTTCTAATGTCTTTGCTTTCGTTCCATAATCTTTGTTAAATCTTCTACAATAGTTACAGATCCCCATGAAACCTCTCAATTTTTTATACATTTCAGTTTTTCAAAAGTTTTTCATGTTTGGTTCATCTCACATCGCCAGTTCTGCTTACCAAAACTGGCCAACTGAGCACTTTATACTACGTATATCTTCGACAAAAATATTAAAGAAAGATACACTTCGTATCCATTTAAAGTTTGAGAATAAGTTGAGGACATTTCGTCCCCATTGCTTCTAATCATTGCTTCCCATTGCTTCTAATCATTCGCTTTACCAGGTGATACTAGATCACAAATGCCAGCTATCCTGAGAGAAACTTTGGAGGGATCCAGCTACTAGATGTTTCGATTAGTCTTTCACCCCTATACTCATGTCCGACGATCGATTTGCACGTCAGAACCGCGGCGGTCTTCCATCACAGTTTCTTATGACTTCAAACTGTACAAGCATAGTTCACCATTTTCCACAATTATCTCCATATACATCTTTTTTATAGACTTCCGAACTTTATCGTTTACATTTACTTCTATTTCTTTAATGTTTTCTGTTTCGTTTCTCATTACGTCTATTATATCTGTTATACTACTTTTACTATAAATACCGATATTTTGGGAGTCCTTTATATCTATTAGTTGATTGTCCCGACTAACTCCACTTCTGTCGAGTCTTTGTCTTTTGGGTGTTCTTCCTCTATTACCGATTCTTCATATTCTTCCTCAATGTTCGCTACAAATGTTCTATTGTTCCCTCTTCTTCTGTCTTCTCTATTGTCGTTGATTGTAGATCCCTCCCTGATAATTATTATTCGATGATTCTTGTTGGTCTCTTCTCCCGTTTAACCTAGTGTACCATTCGTCCTCCCGATTACCTTTATTATGGTACGGTTTACATTCGATATTCGGACAGTTTTTTCTTACATGTCCCTGCTGTCCACAATCATAACATATGATTTGTCTCCTTTCTGTAAAGTTTTTTTATAATATGCCCCTCCATGCCACATCCAAAGCATTTCCTAGTTTCCCGTTGTCTATTTATTACGTTAATGTATTGATTTCTCTCCCAGTTTTGATCATTAGAATATCTTTTGTTCTCTGTACCCCCACTCTTCTTTGCTTCTCTTCAAATCTATTGTTATTTATAGTCACAGCCTCCTTGTAGCTTCTGGGTATGTTCTGTGTCCCGTTATCTCCCACAGCATTATTCTGAACCTCAATATTCTTAATCTCATGTATCGTCTTGATCTTCTCTTTTATTTGTTCTAAACCTTTTACATTATTCAACCGCACTTCTTTCTTGATACCCCTGTCATCACAACAGTTAATTAATAATGTTTCCATTATGCTTTTTTTGACATATTATGTTGCATAATTCTTTCTGCCATCTTTTCTATTATTTTGAAAAAAACTTCAGGCATATCATCCCCCATCCTATACCGGAAAGCTTCCTCAAATAGAGAAGATATCCGACCAAATGCTTTTCGAAGCCGATTTTTATATCCACTAATCCAATTGCCTACGGTCTTATATTTTTCTTTTATATCTCTGTCCAACAGACACAAAACAATGACGTTTTGTTTCGCTTTTACTACTCCCGCGAATTAGAAGAATGTTTAACATTCTTCTACTAACGTCTCCACTTTGTCACCTTTCCTGAATTTTTCAGGTAGTAATTAGTTCGTGAAGTTGTCCAAAGCAGCGTTGTTCACCATGTAAGTAGCGTTTATGCCACTTTCATTATTATCAAATTCAGAACTCATAATTTAACACTACAATTTATTAATATAACAAAAATTCACATATTTAAACAAATTTTTCTGTTAATTCAATTATCTCGCTACAAATTAATCTATTACATTCTTTTTTATTCAATTTTTAAAATTTTGCAAATTTTAGACTTTAAATTTATTAAATAATTTTCACATTAAAACTAAAAATTTATTTTAAAATTGTTTCATAACTTCTATTAAAATATATAAATTGTTATGACTATAAAAATGCTTTTATTTATAAATGATTTTCTTATCATTTTTAATTTTAAGATATTTAATAGATACATTAAAAAAATATTTTTATTTTTAAATACGTATTCAATTTTTTGATGATTTTCTTTTATTATATCATTTTTAATTTTTAAAATATTTATTAAGCACTTTAAAAACATACTTTTTATTTTTAAATACGTATTTAATTTTTGAAAAGTTTGCTTTATAATATCATTTTTAATTTTAAAATATTTAATAAGAATATTAACATTAAAATATTTTCACTTTTAAATTAAAAAAATAATAAATTATTCTGGCGAAATTCAAATTTAAATTAAATTTCTCATACTTATAAAACAAATAAATTAAATAATAATAAAAATAATAAATATTTCAACTAATTAATTTAACGATTCAAAATTTATTTGACTGAAGTGGCTTTAATAATTTATTATAATATATTTTTTATTAAAAATTTATAATTAATTTTACAAAAAATGTAATCAAAAAACAATAAATTTCTTTCTATTTTTTTATATTTTACTAATGTTTTAAAATTTTTTTTAACAGTTTCTAAAATATTTAATAGTTTTACATAATTAAATTAATAAATTACTTAATTAGACAATTTATAATTAATTTAATTAATAATCCATAAACCACTTAACTAATAATTCGTAATTCACTTAAGTTTTTTGTCAATATTTATTTCCTATTTTAAATTAACTTCAAAATTTAACAGCAGTTACTAATTGATAATTAATTTAATTAAGAATTCACTGAATTAATTATTTAGAAAATTTTAGATAATAAAATTTTGTTAATTAATAAGTAAAAAAATAACATACTTCAAAATTTTTGATATTTATAGTAACTACCAAATAGTTAAGTAAAAAAGCCGATAGTAATTTAGCATTTATAGTTTTCAAATTTTGTCTATTTTCGAAGAGCTCTATTTTGGGAATCGCTGTTTTGGTGTATAACCATCAACATTAGTAGGATAAAAATGAGAGTGCTGCCCAAGTGACCCCCGGGGAGTCACCGTTTCCATGGAAACGGTTTCGATGGTCATAGTGACTGTTCCGGTTTACTTGGCAAACTTTTGATCGGTTCCCGGGTACCTAGCAACGGTCACGATTTCCCTAGTCCTAGACAGCAACGGTTCCGATCACCCTAGCTTATGCAGAAACGCTTCTGATTAGTTCCCGGGTCCTTAGCAACGGTTCCGTTTTCCTTGACAACAGTTCCCATTTCCCTGGAAACGCTTCTGATTGGTTCCCAGGTCCTTAGTTACGGTTTCGATTTCCTTGACAACTGTTCCGATCACCCCAACAACCAATCAAATCACTCGAAAACCGTTACCGTTAACTCAAAAATCATTGAAAACACCTTAAAGTCCCGTTGACCACAAGCGAAAACACCTTAAACCGTGACCCTAAAAATCATCAAAATCCCCTAAACAACTAATCAAATCACGTTGACAATCATCGAAAATACCTACGAAATCATCATCGTTACCTTAAAAACCATGAAAATCACCTTAAAATCATTGAAAACATGTAAACACCATCAAAATTACACAGTTCTGCACATGTGCTAATCAATATTTCACATGTGCTGCCTTGGCTGCACATGTGCAAGTGTTCAAATCAAAAACCATCAAAATTACCTTCATAAACCATCAAAATCTGAAAAAGTGCTAATCAATACTACACATGGCTGCACATGTGCTGTATACGCTACACTGTGCTACACATTGCTAATCAATACTACACATGTGTAACTGTGCAAAATCAATAAGTTCAAAATTGTGCAAAGTGTAATATATTTATGTTTTTATATAAAATAGTTAAAAGTGAGGCAAAATGCCCACATATTGGGCACAACTCTCATATGATAGAGGTCCAAGGAAGCAAAATATCAAAATTCTGTTTGAACATATGGATAGGAACCTATTGGTCAATAGTCGGAATATGATCTTAGATTCCCGAAAAAATCGAGGCCTAGTGCACCTAGTGCTTTATTGTCATGTTGTGTTTTAAAGTGCAAAAGTATGGCAGAACTCTCATAGGGTATAGAGATCGAAGAAAGCAATTTTTCATATATGACTCATATAACAATAATGACTCAGCAATAACTCATATATGAATAACAGATTCCATATCAATATTTTTGAAAAAATCGATAACACATAACTATCTATTTTTCATGGATACCGACGCGTTTTCATTGCTTACTTTTCCGATTTCCATAGTAACCGAGCAATTTCATTGGTTACCGTGGTCCGTTGCCATGGTAATCAAGATTATCGATTGAGACCGAATGCTTATTTTTCCCCTACTATTTTCGAAAAGCGCTGTTTTGGGAATCGCTGTTTTAGGAAAGCGCTGTTTTGGTGTATAACCATCAACATTTCTTTTATATATGGTTAGGGGTTAAGATTATGGTTTGGTTGACGTGAGAGGGTTTGAGTTATTGGGTTTGGATTAATAAGTTTGGGTTAGTGAGTTACGGTTATGGATTAGGTTATTTTTTCAATAATTAACGCTCAATCATCATCTTCCTGCAATACTAAAAATTTTTTGAAAAACTTAAAATGTTTACTGCGATAAAATATGACATCAAAGAATATAGATAAAGAGTAAATAAAGAAAACGTAGGAAAAGACTTAATAGAGAAAGTAAACTTTGATATGGAAAACTTCAGTAAGAAAATTCAAAAATTATATGACTAAAAAGCGAAAACAAAAGAAGAGTAAAGAAATTTCATCGAATAATTGAAATTAAAAAAATGCACAATTATAATATTAAATTTAATTATGTTCATTGAAAGTTTATGAAATTAATTTTTTTGTTTTTTTACCGTTTAATTGCATATAACTGTGACCTGAATATTACGATTGATCCTTTGCAATCTATTGTTTATAAATTTATTTGAAATCGATGAGTTTTCTTATTAATTAAAATTTTCATCCGGATTTAAGAGTTGACGTATTATCATTACACATTTTAATTGATTCGTAGGACCAAGGAAAATTCTTAAGAAAAGGTACGATAAAATTTAAAAATTAGAGGATGGAAAAGGTTAAACTTTAATAAAAGTAATAGTTTAGTTTAAGCCTTTTAAGGATGGATGATGTGAGATATAATTAATAAATATAAAAAATTAAATTAAATCAAATATTCTTTTTAAATCGATTATATGAAATTTCAATAAATAAGCATACATGAAATTAAACATGACATATTTGACACTATTTTAAATAAATACAGATAAAACAATTTTCCCATGTAGTTTTATTTTGATGAAAGCAAGAACATATGAATTCATAATACTGTTGGGTATTACAATTAAAATTCGTTTCTATCCTTGTTTATATTAAATTGCTAATCTGACTCCAAATTGACCAAAAGGTTTCTTCCAACTATAATATATGAAGAATGAACACAAATCTTTTAAAAAACTTTATTTGTAAATGACAACTTGAGCACAAAACTGAAATCGAAACTTTATCAATAGTTTGAAGCACACTCAATCAACATAAACCAATATCAATTTAGAACGAGCAATATCTGAAAGTTAAACTTTAATCTTTCTCCTTTACATGATACTAGATTTGTTAACAAAAATTAAATGAAAACGATTACCGTAAATCATGATGAAATTTAAAACTTTAATCCAAAATTTTGTTGTGCCTATGACTGAAATAATCATTGTTCATATACTAGTTTTTTCTAACCTTGAAAATTAGTTTACTAAAACAAATCCAAAAATATTTAAAAATATTCTACTAATTTTATTAAAATAACTATTATGATAATCAAAAAAATATTAATTTTAACCATAGTATTATTTTTATTTTTCTATTAAATTTTAAAATTTTAATTTATATTGTTCGGAACCCCAACAATACATTCATAACTTCCCTGTGTAACTAATTTGCATTGCAATTTTATTACTCTATAAATGTTGAATTTACTGAAAAAAATAAGTAACGATTAGGGATGACCTGCGACTAGTAGATAGTAATGCAAAGTATAAAAAGTCTTTGGCGTGAAAAAAATTTATGCGACGATATTTGTTGTTTTAAATTGGCAAGATTGAGTGACCTATTAACAAGATGAAAACTGTCATATATTGTAAAAGTGTTAAGGAATAAGAATTTAATTAAAAATGCAATAAAGTTAATTAACTGATGTTTCTAAAATTTATAATAAAGCAAATTAACAATTATTACTCATTTCGAATTCTGCTGCTTCAAAAAGAACTCCATATTTATCTCGACAATTAAAGAAATTTATTCCACAGAATGTCCCATTAGTTCCATCAATTTGTAGTTTGTCTTTCTATAAATTCTCATCAATGATAAATTTTGTTCATAGTAATCAATCATACAAATTCAATTCCAAGTGCTTCAACATGATTAATTAATCCGATCCATTTCACTGTTCCATATAAATTTTTAGTCTTCTTTTTAACCATATGATCTATTTTAAGTTGTTTATTTGCAATTAACTGTTTAACTGATTTCGTACAACAAATATAATTTTCATCGATCTGGCCTTCTGAATTTTTTTTTAACGCTTTGTGTCCAGCTTAATACAATTTTATTATCTCATACTGAGTCTTATTTTCAAAATCAAATATAATTGAAAAATTTATTTTAGGTAAATCATAGGAGATGTTAAAATGCCCTAAATATTATTTCCTTTTGTTAAAAATAATTTGTTAAAAAGAGTTTATGTTGAAATTTTCAACAAATAAATACAATTTGTTTATACATAATACAATTATATATCATATAATTAGTTAATATTTTTCTTTTTATATATACTGGAAGGACAAAAGTGTTGCACCAATGTAATATTATACCACATTTTCATTGTCAGCAGCTGTTGTTTGCAGTCTAGAGCTTGAGCAGGTCACATAATCTCTGCAGCAGGAGACACGCCCACCCACACACATTCACGCACACCTATGCAAACATAAAACACTGTATGAGTAAATGAAGAGGGTGTGTATGTATAGAGATTGTCTCACACCTTGTATAGGCCTACATGGCCAACGCCAGTATTAGAAGTACATGGATTTATCTTTTAACCCTAGAAAGATAACCCTTTGACTAAGTCCTGAAAAGATAACCATGTACTGTAAAGGCGCATGATTATTGGACTTATGTATTTTATGTTAGTAAATTATTTTATATTATTTAATATAATCATTTTGAAGAATTATTATTTTGTAGACTGAAAAGGACAGCTAAATTCACGCACCGCTTAAAAAGAGACAATGATATGTTTAGGACACAGGCGCCTCAGAGATGTAGTTTATCTATCTAGAATTAAGAGAAAAGCCGAAACTAAAGCTGAGACAGATTTCAATAAAAAGACCTTCAAATGTCAATTCTTGGCCGTTTATCATCTACTGCAGCGATTGATGAAAGAGTAAAGTGTGTCTTTAAACAGAAAAAAATTATCAATGCGATTGAAATGATTATACTATTAGAAAATATTTTAAAAGATGCCTTAAGAATAAACTAGTGGATCAAGAATTAAAGAAGTTTATAGTAACGCTGCACATTTTTAGGTACGTGCGGCATCCCTATTATAATTTCAAAGAAAGTAAAAAATCGAAGGAAATATATTGAGCTAAAGGCTTGGCTTTGAAAGATGAACTGTATTTTCAATCCTAATATATTTGTATTGGCAAAAAATTAAAACTGAAATCCCATAGTTGAAAATATATGCACGGAACTGAGGCCTTTATTTTTATAAATATTAATCATATTTTTATTAATCAATCATACTCAGTTCACAACACATTGCCAAATCATCAAAGTGAATCAAAACACCACATTCGTCGCGACACTCAAATAATTGTTCTCCTCCAAAATATCCATTTGTTCCGTATTTTGATATTTTTTGCTGTGAAATAAACATTTCAATTAAAACCTTTAATTGTAAAAATTTACCATCTCACACCCCAAACAAGGTATTTTACTCGCGATGCCTTTCCATTTAACYTTTAAGACATTTTTTTTACTTTCATAATTAAAGATAATATATTTTTCGACAACTGTTTCTCCTTTTGGTTGTGTAATAAATTGAGGATCCAAAATATAAATACCTTCATCCAAGAGTTTTATATCTGTACATATATTATCTCTCAAATAATAAAATCAGATAATGAAACTTCTTCGTAAAGCATGGGCTAAAACAATAACTGTGGGCTGCATTGTGTTTCCAATTAGTTTTTTTAAAACTTTTCTTTCATTGATTTTATAACAAAAAATTTCATTATCAACATTGCACGCCTGAACGATTTATTATTATTAATATGATTATTATTATTATTGTTGTTATTATTATACCAGTTCCACAACACAACACGAAACACCATCTGCATTCCCAACATATTTGACAATTCCTTTCAATACCTTAGAAGAATCATTGGATTTGAATTTAACATTACATCCTTCTTCCAAATCTTCAAATTTACATCTTTCAAAATTGTTTATTCGAGCAGGATCAAGTAACACACAATCATATATCGATTTTCTTAATTTGATCTGTTTAATTTTACAAATATCTCGTTGCTTCACATAAAATATTTGTGAAGGTAAAACCGCCTATTCGAAATAATTAATAGTGCATATAATATTATCTTCACTTGAACCTCTTGAACCTCACAACAGTGAATTCCATTTATTTGAACCACCTTAGTTATTTTATAAACAACGTTATCATCATTGATGAATTTTATCAAATCATTCTTTTGAAAGTCATTCGATGTCTTTTCTTTTTTATATTTAATGCTATTTTCATCGATTAATTTTGAATTATTCAAAAATTTAATTTCTTCTTGAAATATTTCCATTATTTTCTCTTTAGCAATTATTCCAACATGATCCTTCTTAAAATACGGTTTCCCAACAATTTTGTTTCGCAAGAAAGTTTCATATTTCTAAATTAGCACTGTTAAAATTATAAACAAGTTATATTTTAAAAGTTTATAAAACTATTTAATTTATATTTAAATTTGATAACTTGAAGTTCACGGATTGTCACATGAAAATCTGACTCAGCTGAGGTGCAACAGGTGCAACTCCATAGAACTCCGAGCTTGGTGCAAATTGAAAGTATAATTTTATTATTTTTTCAATAAATATTTTTTCAACATGATAAATAAATTTTAGTTCTTTAAAAATAGTTTCGTTAAATGTTTTACTATTATTAAAATTTGGTTTTGTCCTGCGATATGTAAAAGTTTAATTAGTTTTGAATTTTGCATTCTATATCATAACATTTGAAAACTTATTTTTTTATTTTATTTATTGTTAAATAACCGAAAAAATAAACACGCATTTATTTGACTCAAATCACACAATCCGCAAATTCACTAATAATGTCGAAT
>MQRK01221711.1:0-18447 GCA_001938485.1 Girardia tigrina
TTCTGAATTACTGCTATTAGTAACTGCTATTTCCTCTTTACTGCTTTTTAGTAACAATCGATCATTTCTATGCCCCACGTTTTTGGTTAGGTATAAAATTTCTCACATGTCTAAAAAAATTATTTTCCTCTTTTTAGTGCATTGGTAATGCTTGAAAAACGTGGTTGTTTTTATAAAAATTTTTTTTTATTAATAATATTATTTAACTATTTTTAGTTATCATTTAGGAATTCAAATCGTTCGATTGATTTCGAATAACAGAAATGATAATAAAACCAAAATAAAACTTTTTTAACCTAATTTTAATACTTCTACACTTAATTATCACATGATTTTCACAATATTTGTTCAATTTATAAATTTTTTTCCGTACATCATTAACACGGATTATTTTCCCGTATAAGACATAAGCTATTTAATTATAGCATATACGGTTTATGTAGAACCGTAAATGTTTTAAAATATTGTAGTCATCGGAAGCAAGCCTGTATAAAAAAATTCAGCTCAATTGGATGACTGAAAGTGGTCGAAAAATCAATCGCAAGATTTGTTCCAGACAGACAAACAGGCAGACAGACAAGAAACCAAGCTAAGAAAAACGTGGTAAATTGATTATTTCAATATGAAAATATGTGTGTGTATAAAATGTAAAAAAACTAATTGAAAAAAATTTTTTGAAAATATTTCAATCTTCAAAATAAAATTATTTGGTAATTTGAAATAGTTTTAACTTCATTCATGAAAATAAACGAAAAGATTGCTATTTAATACAGTGTATAAATTTGTAGATAACCGTAAGTGGTTTTTTGCAAAAAAAATTAGAAAAAAATATTTTTTTCAAATTGTATTGTCATCGGAAGCAAGCCTGTATAAAAAAATCAGCTCAATTGGATGACTGAAAGTGGTCGAAAAATCAATCGCAAGATTTGTTCCAGACAAACAGACAAGAAAGCAAGCTAATAAAAACGTGGTAAAAAAGAAAATATTTCAGATAAATAAATTGATTTTTATTGTATTCGACTGCAAAAATTTTTTAAATTCAAAACATTTAATAAAATTCTAAAAATATTCTTATCCATAAATATCTTTATATTTAATCAAACTCCTCTTTCGACAAAAAATGAATTTATATAAATTATCAAACATTTATGTTCGAAAATACAAACATTTTCAATATGCCAATTGGAATATTAATATTATAAAAACGTGGTAAAAAAGAAAATATTTCAGATAAATAAATTGATTTTTATTGTATTCGGCTGCAAAAATTTTTTAAATTCAAAACATTTAATAAAATTCTAAAAATATTCTTATCCATAAATATCTTTATATTTAATCAAACTCCTCTTTCGACAAAAAATGAATTTATATAAATTATCAAACATTTATGTTCGAAAATACAAACATTTTCAATATGCCAATTGGAATATTAATATTATATAATAGCTCTAAAACACTCATATCTTCTCAAAAATAATTGTTTTCTTTTGATGAAAGCAAATATAAATTTTTAAAGTACTTTGTCGGTCAAATTTTCGCAACAAACTAGAAAATATAAAAAAGCGACTACTGAGTTACACAAATTTGTATATTCAATAATAGGTGAGATTGCCCTTTATGGTATTTGATTAATTTTTGTTGTGGCTGCTTTTTTTCGTTGTTTTCTTTACAATTTCGTATACTCTCCCATATTATTGCTTTCTGTCTGATTTGCCTAACTGAGCAACCAACTTATGACTCGTTCTGTAGGAAATCCAAATCCATAGTCCTGGGTTATCCACTTCCTGAGCTCCGAGTTCTACAACCCTCTGAATTATTTTAATTTTGAAGCCTAATAAGAACACAAATTGGGTTGGTAGTGTTCCAGGTCGGATTGCGCATTCGCATAGTCATCTCAAATTCTATGAAAGTTTACATTTTAATTTAATGATATAAACTTTTGTATCAGTAATTCTATAAATTAATCCATTCAATCATTTAACAAAACATTATGGAAACGTGACAAGGAGAAATTACTTTCTAATTAATAAAAAAACATTCTTTGTAAAACTGTTAATAATCAATTATTAATTAAATCTTCATTCAATTACGATAATCAATTAACAAATTGTTATTTAAATATAAAATGCATTAATAATTCAACCAGCTTTTCCTCAATGAATTAATGAATGATTATAATGTTACATTTTTCAAATAATTTATTAAGATGTTATTTTTCTATTATTTTATTTTTTATTATTTTGAGCCCGAACGGTAATTATTACAAATTTTTCGTATCCAAATGGTTGTTCATCGTGTTTGATAACATTATATTCTGTATCTCATTTTTTGTTGGGAATCGTCCGAGAAAATTAATTAATTAATTAACAGTATTTTTGACGTTTCTTTTCTTTTCTCGTGTCTCGAACCCAGAGTAGCAAAAGAAGTTTTTTAGATTAAAATAATTTTTATGCGTACCAGGCAATATTATATTTTATGTATATAATTTTTGCACTGTCCGTGAGTCTTGTCAACATAATTAATTAATTAATTTTCGCATTTTTATATTTTAAACTATTTATGAAATTTTGTACGGGTCCTCATATTTATATACTTTGAGAGGGATTCTCTTTTATGTTTTACTTAGTAGAAAAAATATATTTCATGAGATTAACAAAGTTATATTAAAAAAATGTGGTTCTTAAAAGGGTTAACATTTGTAGATGTTATATATTGCAAATATTTCAGTGAAGATTTATTTCATAGGCGAATCATTTAGTCAAACACGTGTAATTATCGAATTCTTTATGTCAGTATCCTGCATCTATATATGGATGGAATCGGCAATTACTTCTTCGTTTTACCACTATCACTCTTAGAGAGCTTCATCGAAATAAGATTACAAACGTGTTTAATTCGATTTATATTATGGCAGTAAGATGCCCATTTCACACATTATATTCAATTTGAATAATGAAAATGATTTAACGTGAGAGAGGTGTGGCACGCTGCAACATCTCTACGGATTCTTTCCAAACCATTGCCAAGCAGTGTGAAGAAGATGATGCGGAAAAGTTTTAATGTACTTGTCCGTGTCCATTATAGTAAAAAATCATACAACTCATACAAAATACATTTGGTAGATGCTTGATACAATTAATTTGACCGAATCAGTAATATGAATGTATTGAAATTTCGATAATTTTTATTAAAAACTCGAATATTTCGGATTTTATGTCGTGTTAACATTACAATACACAAAAAATAAAAACAGATTTTAAATCATAAAAACAACAAAAAATATTATACCTGTTATTTAATTTGTCTTATGTTTAGAAGTTTTCTCTTATAATTTATGGATATTGTTTCTTTTGTCATTCAGTAATATTTTTTATTATTAGAAAAAAATAATTAAGATCTAAAAAAAATTGATTGTAAAACAATTGAGAATGTCTTGAAATATGAAAAGATATTTCATCGGTTTTTATTAATATAAAGTTTTATCGAATATATTTTATACTTCGGAAAAGACATTTTACTAAATTACTTAAGTAATTAATCAAACAATTATTCTTTATAAAAATGATCGTGAAGAAAGACAAATAATAGTTATTCTAAATCCATATCTTGACCCTGAATCTTGGGATTGTACAAGATTGGGTTTCTATGATTCTAGCACGCAATGAAAGTATCCTATAAGAACAATAAAGGAAAATAGATAAGTAAAAAAATCGTTCCTAAGATAAATTACCAAGGCACTTTTAACAAATTGAAAAACTTTTATTAATTAAAATTGAGATTAAAATTTTATTTTTAAGAAATTTATTCATTTATTCAAGAATACATTTTCATCTTCTCTATACTTTAAAGATTACTGTGAATTAAGGTTAACCATAAATTCCAGACCCTTTACCTTTAAAAAACTACTGCAGGAGGAGAAACTATTGTCATGAAATTAACCTTTTCGATGTGTAAAGCGACTATAGTCACCCGGATTTAATGTTTAATGTTGAACGCTTTCAAAGGGTTAAGGAGAAAATGTTAAATAATCTTTTCAATAGTTGATAACACTTTCATTATTTTTGGCTGATAATTTCAATTAACAACATACAATTTAATCATTTATTAGAATTTTCAAAAGTATAAAAGTTAAATCTTTAATATTTTATTACACTTTATCTTATCTTTTTCAAGTCAGTCGTGCTGGTACGTATTGAGGTAAAAAGTCACTAATATTTCATCCAAATAAAAAAGATGTTCGAAGCAAATTTAATATTTAAAAGAGCAAATTTATGTAGATTAATTAAAATAAGTTTTGTTTAACTGTTGCTAAGTTTGTTTATTTTAAAAAAATCTACGATTTAGTCAAATTTATCGATGTAATTTCTTTTTACGGATGAGAAAAAATGAAAAGAAAAACATAATTTTCCAGCTACAAAAACTTATGGTGAAGAATACCTTAACTAAAGTTACCATCTAAAACTTGATTTGAAAGTTTTCTTGGGGTCGAAAAAATTCTTTTATAGTGAAAGTAATAGGAAATCAGTGAAAATTGGTTCGGGAAAATTGAAAAATGGAAGGAAAATATAATCTAGGAGAGGAAGATTACCCAGATGGAACTGTCTCAATGATTGAGACAGAGAATTGCACATCTTCACATGGCAATCAAGAAGACGTGCAGAAGATTTATATTTCACTTTTTAGTAGTCATAAGTATGAGTAGACGATAAACAAGATGTTCAAATATACATTGACTGTTAGAGGACCCATTTATTGCCCAAGATATGACACTTTTAAGTTTCTTCATTCCATAATCCCAGATGAATCGAAGGTTTCTTTTTTTAAAAATTTTTTGGATCCTAAGGGAGTCCTAAATGGCAATTTTACAGAAGTAATCACCAAGTCTAATGATCAATATGGTCTATGATGTCGAGAATTTCCCACTCAAACTGCTCAATTAGCGCTTCTATTTTCTGTAAAGTAATACTCATGGATATCCAATTTCAAAAACTTGTTTCACGGGGATATGTCCCGGATATTAAACCTAGCAGTTCAATAGTCACAAAAACAATTAAAAGATTACAGATTTTTACGACAGAAGATTTAAAGGAATATATAGGGAAATTTCTCATGGAGAATAGTCAATATTTCTTCAAAATAAGGTTAGAAACAATGGCGGACTGCTGGAGAAAATGCATGAGTGTACGTGTACTCCAGGGTACGCGTACTCCAGGTTGGTAGCCGCTGGACTAAGTCAATGTAAATATTCCAAAATAAACATGTGATTTATTTTTTAAATTTCATATTCAGCTATTATTGCTAAAAAATACATATTTAAAATAAAAATATTTATTTTTAAAAAAATTATACTAAGTTAAAAATGGATACATATTTAAAGAAATTTTCGAAGTATAATGCATATGTTAGTCTTATTCTCGAGGGATTTTAAACACGTATGTTATGTAGAATTGTCATGTACAGAAGATTATTATTATCATACAAGCATAACGTAATAATCACAGGATTTTGTGACGAGTACATTTCACATGAAGTTATTTTAAGATTTTGATTATGTTATTTCTGAAATTTATTTAATCGCGTGATATAAATAAATACTAAATATATTTAAATCAAACAAAATGATAAATAATTTATTCTAATCAAATACAAAATCAGTAAATCTCTTTTTTCACGCTATGTATAATACATTCCAACAATATGGAACTGTTGTTTTCACGACTTCCTAAAAGTACATTGCCACTGCCGATTCTATTTCTGAAAACAATATTATCAATCATTAACTAAATTGAATAGTAAATAAATGAAAATACTGCTATTTTTACAAATGCAAACCAAAATAAAAAATACATGTGGTAATTCTATTCAAAAACCAATTAGAACTTATTGATGAGATTGTGTATCAAAGTCTTGTTATGTTAATTATGTTAATAAATAGAATACAAAATTATTTTTTTTACTATGAAAATTTATAAAATATGAATAGATATATTTATTCATTAATTTATGATTTAATATAATCCCTTTAAGTATCTTTGTGATTGAATAATATTTTGCGAAATTGGTGCTTATCTCATTTGATTATCTTAACTTATCTGATTGATACAACTCTATACTTTTATGTTAAATCAAATTGACATATGTTCTGATCCATTAATTTAGTTTGCATTAATTAAAAAATAAATCAATACTGAACACATTATATGATACATTGTAAATGATACAATATGTACATCAAAATGCTGCAGATCTCAATAGAACTTTTATAAGTTTATGTATTTTCATTAATCACCTTTAAAATTGCAAAGAGCTAAAATACCATAATTATGTTTAGATTTGTTTTAAATGTTACAAACATTTTTTATTTAATTTTAAATATTGACAAACTTATTTTCGTAAATTCTTTACATTTAGATCTGTTTGATTTCGATGAACTGAATATTACTACAAACTGTTCACAAGGTCTTGATGAATTCCACCCGAAAGCATCAAGAACATTACAAATATCCAATTTACCACCACACCTAAACAACTTTAAAACGCTTTATGAATATTTCAGTAAACTGGGAAAAGTCTTGGTAAAAATTTAAAATAGATTTTCATGTTCATAATTTATTTATTTCAGGACATAGAAATAAAACCAAAACTTGTTTTACATGCATCAGCATTAATACAATTTAGTGATATATCGAAAGTAGTTAAAATATTAGTAAGTCCAAGAACAGTTTTGAAATGTCTGGTTGGATCATCAATTACTTCCTCAACATCATTTCAATTCGGTCCCAGTTTTCCTACAAACTGTATTTGGTTAGGGCAAATATCAAATTCAATAAGTGAAAATCAGATAACCGAATATTTTTCTCGATTTGGACATGTTCTAGAGGTTAATTTTGTTGGTTTTAATTATTCAATATCACTAAAATTAATCAATATAACCGAAATAGTTATCAGTGTAATAAAGACATTATGAAACGCATGAGTCATGTCATGTCCTTTATGACGAGTTTGTCTGGTTAAAAAAGCACATTTATTACTTTGTATTCGTATCTGTACAAGCTGACTTTCCTTTTTTTATTACCAAATAAATTTTTTTATCTGTTAATTTAGTAACATTAATAACGATTTTAAACCAAAGTACAAGTTTCATAAATATAATCATTTATTTGTGATTGTTTGCGACGAATTAATTTGGAGATAAATAATTTATTTGGAATATGTAATAATATAGATGACTAAATTCCAATTTCTATTGAGAAAATGATAAAATTTCAGTTGTACTTTAATTTGTAAATATTGTATTAGTTTTTTTTAGAAATTTGTAAATTCTATTTTCAACTTCTATTTAAATACTTTTAATAATCGATAATTATCGTTCAGGTCGTTCAAGATGTGAAACAACAGAAAGCACTTGTATATTTAGATAATGCATTTGCAGCCCAACAATCTATCATTCATTTAAAACGGAAAAACTCATTTTTGGGAACATGTAGAGTACAAGTCGACTATGCAAGTTTGGAGTGTCAAGCAACGATCTCTTACTGGCTTTCAAACAATTTCCTAACTCTACCAGTTCCACCAGATGTCCCTCCACTTAAACAACCTCAGTCAGAAAATAACTCATTTAATAGCAGCACTGTTTTTAATCGATCTATTTCTCGGATAAATTCAAATCAAGAAAAGTTAGTCTTAAATATCAACAAATCAATAACGATTGAACAAAATTCGCAATTACATTCAAATAGCACTCCAAAACAATCTGATTTGCAGACTACATTAAATTTACTATCTAACCTTGAACCAGTTAACTACACCCAACCAACAATTTCTATCAAGTAATAATAATCAATGTAAATATAAAAGTATCGATTTATCAAAAAAAATCAAAATATGTAATGTAATTAGATTTGAATTAATTATTGGATAACACAAATAATCGCTGTTCAAATATACAAAGGATAGAGAAATTAAACTTGATATATTATCGATTAGCTTGGTGTGCTTGTAAATAACACACACAATGAATAACTGCGGCTAAATAGTGTAATTACATAAGTTTTCAGTATTTTCATTGAATTGCCTGTGTGTATTTTCTTCATTCAAGCCTTTATTTCATTAGGCGTGCATTTCAGCTATTCATCGACCACTTTTTCATAATAGATACTAAAAATAAAAATACAATATAATTTTCAATGCAATTTTTTTGTACTAGATAATTTAATTTTTCAATAGTTACCAAGCAACACAATATACACCAACATTGAAAATCTCGTTAGGTAAATTTTAATCTTTGATAAACTCAAATTAAAAACTGTTTAAATTTTCAAAGATAAATTTGATAAAAAAACAATTATTTTTCAAACGAATTGATTTTACTGTTATTTTAAGAAAATAAAGTAAGAAATTTTCCAAAATTTCAAATTAAAAAATAAAATTTATAAATTGTTTTTTTTTCAATATTTAAATTATCAAGTAAAAATAATTATCGATCTTTATTGAGATATAACTATTGTCACATACACACAGTCACAATACACACACATGCAGAGATATGAGTCATGCTTTCTTTCTATCTTCGATTGGCTAAGTCTGGTCTGATTAGCTAATCAGCAATAAGAATACAAACGTGTTTGTGATTCATACGATTAGTAATTTCATTTTATATTTCATTTATTTCTAAGTAAATTTTTTGATACAAATTTTTTTACGATATCTTTTATACTAAAAAAAACTATTTTTCATGTGGAAATATTATCATTATTATTATTGTTGGTTTCATAATCTTGTTAAATTTTGATTTACAAAATAAACCAAATCAATCCTTAAGAAATTATCAAAATTCGCTCGGTAATTCTGGATTAAATATTTCCGATATGGTAATTACTGAACGAATTCCAACGGACAATGCAACGAGAGTACAACCAATTTGCAACAAAAGATCATCAAGCAATATTCGAGTAACAAATCCTTATGATTCTAACTGTGATACTTCGTCAAACAATAGATTCTCACAAAATTATGAGCCTTCAATTAATTCTACTTCTTTTATTAACCAAACGACAACAGATTTTCCAAATCCAACATTAACTGCCATTAAAAAAGATCGATTTAGTTCTGAAAGTAGTAGTAACAATAATAATGAAGGCAAATCTGTGAATAATATCCGGTGAGTGTTGATTGGATTTGTTGATTTATGTTTCTGAATGTTTATTTGATTTGTTTGAGCGAAATTGATTTTTAATGGTCATAAGATTGTAATTCTCAATCAATAATTCTGTTTTTGTGGCTTGATGGTAGGAATTAATGCCTAGAAACACGTTTTTGGCTCAAAATTTTTTTTGGATAGAAAAATATGTTAGGAACATTGCGATGTATTGGATATTTTTGGAATTATGATTTAGTAAGTAAATGGAGGATAAATGATAGTGACAGTCGAATGTGAACGATTTTCTCCGAAGAGGGTCTTTCAATTAAGGGAAATTTTGGACAGTATTATAGGATAAATTTACCATTTGACCAGATTTTATAAAATTATTTTGAGGAGACATTTTTTCAACGTTTAAGGTCAAAAATAAATATGTGGTAAAAGTTGTGTCTAAAAATAATTTATATTCTAAAAATTAATTTGACATTATTGAAATGCGATTTACAGCTTATTATTAAATGTAATCACTATTCAGGTTTTAAAGTTTCATAAATCATACTTTTAATACTTAAAATAATTTAAATAAAGATCGAAAATGATGATATAAAAATAATCAAATATAGTATAATGAAACATTGGATATAATTGGTAATTTTTTATTTATTTAATTAAAGAGTCGAAGAATTAAAGAAGAATAACGATTCTGAAGACTGCTTTACTTTACTGAATTTGATTGTTAATTAATGAGTGGTTCGAGTAAATTGATTTACAAAATTGCCAATCGTATTTCGATTCGAAATCTTTTTTGTATTATCTACAACTCATCCTTTGAAACAAAAGAGATTGTATTTTTACAATGTAAACAATGATAAAGAGTCTTAGTCGATCGACTTCACTGTGATCACTAATCTGGTTTGGAGATGACGATTTAGATTCCCAATACGAGTTCTGCGAAGCATTATGGAAAAGACACTTCAACTATTACTATTTCAAGTGGATAAATTTAAAGCCATCTTAACCCTTAGGTATCTTGAATAATCTTTAACACTTACCCGGGGTGCACCATTACCACAATATATTTTTAAAATTTAAATAAATTTAAAATAAAAACATAAATACCTGAAATATGAAATTTATATACTTTATTTATTACATTCAACACAAAAATAGGTTTAATAGTTAAAATTTTCAATTAAATTCATAGAAAATTATCCTTAATATAAAGAAAAAATATTTTTTAGTTTACAATTTTCGATCTAATTTCTATTTATCGTTATAATGTTTTATTCCTTTAAGTACCAATTTTTAAAAATCAATAAAAAAGATTTTATTTTGAGTAAAATAAATTTTAAATTTTTACTAAATAAAAAATCAAAAGCGTAAGGAACGGTTTATTGGGATGTAACCTAAAAGAGTAATGAAATTATTTAAAAGTTAAAACTACATAAAATTTTTTAATGTCCTTTAAATCGGACGCTGGGCTATAATGGTTTAAACAAGTCATAATTGCTGATGATATATGTATTAAACATCAAAACATGTACAATAGTTGAATTTTAAAAATAGCTTTAAATAAATTATGTTGTAATATTTTTCTTTTAATGTTGTAATGTATTTTATTTTAAATAGTTTAAAAAAACTTTTAAGATATGTCTTGATTTTTTTCTTCAAGTTTCATTTTTTTGCAAAAATTTTAAGTATTTTAAAATAATTTTTTATTCAAAATTCCTCATTTTTATGTATCAATTTGCTTTTTTAGGATCCATTTCTCTGCTGTTCCAGTATTTCTATTATATTTTCTTTATCTTTTAAACTATTGTATTATTTAGTGGGATGAAATGGAGTTTAAAATTATTCGAGGATTATTAGTAAAATTTTTAGAATAAAAGTATTATATTGACATTAAATAAGGAATTATTAAAATGATAAATTATATGTATTTAATAATCTCACAATAGAATGTCCAAAATATATAATATATCAATGGCCTGCGATTCGTTTCACGACAGTGGATTAGATCTTAATTTCGTTTATTTTTTAAATACTATATAGAAAGTCTTGCAATTTTGCCAAAGGAGATAGGTATGCTTTTTGTATGAAAAAATAATATCATAAAATTGAACAAATTTCCTGTGTAAATTTTTTAATAATTTTTTAATCAAAATATTAGGTTGGTCGAAAAATAATGGCGGTTTTTGAGCTTTATACTTTGTTTATCTACTTTGATATGTATATAAGTTTAAATGCATTAGTGTTAGATATTATTTGAAATCTTATGCCTAGCTGTATATTCCTATAGCCATTATTAATATATTGCTGTTATTTTTTAGAATATTTACGGTGCTAAATTAATAATGGAAAAAATTAAAATTGGAACAATTTTCTTGTACGAATTTAAACTGGGTCGTAAAGCAGCAGAAACGGCTCACAATATCAATAAAGCGTTTGGCAAGGGAACAGCTTCTAAGCGCACAGTGCAACGATGGTTCTGAAAAATTTCTGATGGAGATGAAAACCTTGAAGATGAAGAAGGTCGTGGTCGTCCAGTTGCTGTGGACAACGATAATTTGAGGACCATGGTGGAAACAGATCCCCTTACAACAATCAGAGAATTTACAGATGGGTTGGGCTTTAGTCATTCAACAGTCCTGGATCATTTAAAACAACTTGGAAAATTCAAGAAACTTGATAAATGGGTTCCACATGATTTGAATGAAAATCAAAAGAACCGACGCCATGAAATTTGTTTTGTCAATCATCTTCGCAATAAAAACGATCCATTTCTTGATCGTATTGTTACCTGTGATGAGAAATGGATCCTGTATGATAACCAACGTCGATCTGCACAGTGGTTGGACAAAGATGAAGTACCGAAACACTTTCCAAAACCGAAACTAACCCCGTAAGGTTATGGTGACAGTTTGGTGGTGTGATGCTGGAATCATCCACTATAGTTTCTTGAATCCAGGTGAAACAATCACAGCGGAGAGGTACTGTTATTAAATTGATGAAATGCATAAAAAATTGAAAACCCTTTGTCCGGGATTTGTCAATAGAAAAAGTCCCATCATTCTTCATGATAACGCTAGACCTCATATTTCAAAAGTAACTCTTCAAAAGCTTAATGGGTTGGGCTATGAAACCCTGCTTCATCCACCGTATTCACCATACCTCTCACCAACGGAATTCTACTTTTTCAGGTATTTGTACAACTTCCTACGTGAAAAAATTTTCAAAAACCAAAATGATGCTCAAAATGCCTTCCAAGAATTCGTCGCTTCGAGAACCGATGCATTTTATGCTGATGGAATAAAACAACTTATTTCTCGTTGGCAAAAATGTATTGATACCAACGGTTCATACTTTGATTAATAAACTTTAGTTTCTGTGAATTTGCACGTCTTTGAAGTTTGTGTCCAAAAACCGCCATTATTTTTCGACCAACCTAATAAAATAAATTTCAATTTCTAATAGTAAAATATTTTTTATTTAATTAGAATTTATTTTAAAATTCAAAAATAAAAAAAATATTAGTTTTAAAGCAAAAGTACTACTTACAGTTTCAATTATAGAATTGAGTAAATTGCCACTATTATGATTCTCTAATTTTATTACTAAATTTAGGTAGAAATTTAATTTTCCCGATAAGACGGAGCCACTCTATAACATAGAAAACATACTAGAAGTTTTTTCTTTGAAATAGTGTTCAGTTGCAACATTTTGTTCACATATATGTTCAAAATAAAAAGTATTTGATAACACATAAAACAAAAAATTATGATTTCCACGTTGTCAGTTTATCTCGAAATAGTTGTACGGTCGAAATGATTACGCGAAATTCAATGAGGTCATTTTTAACATCTAATTTATCTTTCTTATGCCCATTCGATTGACTGGAATATGAGATTTTCTAGATCAGTAAAAGTCAATTTCGACAGATTTATGTCGAAAAGATTGTAAATGAATGAAATTTCTGCATTTTGTTTTCAGATTGTCGTGTAGCCCAGTAACGTGGTCTGCAAATGCAAACACCTCTCAGGCTAGTGATGTAAACAAATCAGACATGTACAACCGACAGTTTTCTCCCTGGACTGCCCCGGTTAGAACTAGAGTCGTCGCTAGGGTTGATCCGTTTTCCCACACCAGTTCCAATACGCACAGTTCGTCTCAAGTAAATTCGAATATTTTATCGAAAACAATTCCAAGTTCTCCTTTCATAAACCGTTTACCAACTACTATGACATCTCATAATATCAGTCGAAATATTCAGAAAACTATGAACGCATTTCCGGAAAAAGAATTTAATGCCACAGTCAAACAAGAAAGCATTATGACTCTCAACAAAAACGTGTTGCATTCTAATGAACGGGATTTCGGAAGTCTAAAACGTCGTACAAATTATAATCAACCGTTGACTTATCGTGTGGCCAAAAATCCTGATAGTGTTCCAAAGTCTTTCAACACGAGAACACCTGTTTTTTCAGGTGTTCATAAATTAAAGTCGAAAAATCTTAATTATAAAGGTAATGAGTTGTCGGAAGACCTCAATAAGCAAATCACAGCAGCTGAAGTATTCGGAGAAGATTTTTCGGATTTGAGTGATTCGGATTCTGCGTCATCTTATGTGTCGAATAGCCGTAAAAGAAAGCAAAAATTGTCGAAATGCAAATCACCATCCGTTGATTCTTCATCAACGATATCGGTTTTATCATCAGAAAAACAAAATCGTTTTATCCGTATTCCCAAAGTTCATTATCACACAAATCAGAAGAATATACATATGAAATCTACTAATAGATCTAAAAGTCGACTAACAATAAAATCTAACAAGTTTTCAAGTGGCAATGCTTCATCAGACGAACCACTGTCTGAGTTTCACAGTTCAAGTATCAAAAGGCATAAAATGAAAATGTCCCTCAAGGAAAATACCGAGTCCATGAGTAGCTCCATGAAACCACTTACTGTCAATGTTTCACTTTCTAATTTCGAGGACAATCCAATGGAATCCGACAGCAGCAGTCCTGAAACTGATGATAGTTCGGTGGAAATACCCAAGAAATGTTTAAATAGTAGTAAGAAAGCCGCAAAGCTGACTAATAAAAAACGAAAGATATCAGTTGATAAATCTTCAGTTTACCAAAGTGATAATTTAAATGCTTCGTCGTCTTCAGATAATGATCAAAAAGGTTTTCAAATGAAATACAAAAGTAATTCAAGTCGTAAATCCAAATCTTTCGCAAATGAACATGACGATAGAAAAAGAACGAATTCATACATCATTGACAGGAGATATACAGAAAATAAATTTATGGCCAAAGTTTCAGAAAGTAGAATTCATAAGATGAAACTCGAAAATGATCATCATTCTAAAAGCAAAATGAATTATTCTTCTACTCATAATTATATAGCCGGTAATTGCTTTAATGAAAAAGATAGCGAAAAAATTTCATATATGAATAGGGGTCGTCAAATTTCTGATTCACCTCCAATAAAGCGCAAAAAGAGTAGGCATGAAGAAATGAGCAAAGGAAATATTTATCGATCATCTGATAAAAAAATGTCTGATTCAACGTTTAATTTAGATCTTCATTCATCTTTCAAGAGACATGAATATCAACAAGGATCTCAAGAAATTTCGTCTGATGCAGTTTTTCAAAAAGAATTTGATGAATTCAAACGTGATCAAGCAAGTGACCAGAGTTCAGTTCATAGAAAAGGAAATTCTTCAAAAGTTTCATCTGCTTCCAGTCTCGGGATGAAAACATTTTCATCTTATGACAAATATAAATCTCAAAAATCAACTAAACCGTCAAAACTTAACAGCGTTTATACAACTTCAGATTGTAAAAATATTTTTCAGATTGATATGAATAACATAAATATGTATGAGTCGATGTATGATAAAGTTAAACGACGAGCTCAAAAGCAGGCAGAAACTAAAGTCAATCGAAATTCACCGGAAATTAATGAACCCCGAAACAAACGAAAAAGTAAAGTATCTGAGCACAAGCACAAATCATCGAAAGACAGTAAAATGTTTTATAAGCGCCATAAAAAGTCCCGTGATATCGTCGCATCCCCAACATCAACTGCTTATAGCGATGACGACAGTGCTCTAATTGACGATTCTCAATCCAATTATTCGTCTACCATGTATGTAGCTTCAGAAAAAGACTCTATTCATAGAATTAAAAATGTTAATAATAAGAAAGCATACAAGTCAGCCAAGAATAGCACAGTTTCTTCGTTTGAATCACCAAATTCCTTTTCAACAACTAATTGGAAAAGATCTAGAAGTAAAGGTGAAATTTTAAGAATTATAAAATATTCAAATAAAGTATCTGATATGAAATACTGCGGTTCTAAAAGAAACGAAAACGAAGATGATAACGAAAATGAAGAACATGAGAATATATCTGAATTTAGTTTCAAAACTAATACAAGTAACATCAATTTTTCAAATAAACCTATCAAAGAATATTTTAAAGGAGAATTAGAAGAAGTGGCTAATATCAGTGATGCAACAGTAAGTACGGAACCAATGGAATATGCTGAAGTTGATTTAGAAAGTCTTAAAATGTCTGATGATGATTGGAAATCTGGTCTTAGTAGTCAAAGCAGTAGTGAAAGTGGAAACAATACAGGGAAAATTGAAATACATCAGGTTGAAACGTTAGGGGAAAATCCACTTCAATCAATTATTGAAAATGAAAATCTTGGGGAAAAGGAAAATGTTCCGAGTTTCACTGCTGAAGAGAGTTCTAAAACAATGACTATAGTGAAAAGAGATGATGAGAGTGTATTAGATAATACAACAGAATCATTGGCTACTTCATTATCCATAATAGAAACTGAAATTAAAACAAAGGATAATAAAGAAAGTTGTATTTTAATAGAAGTAGAAAATCAAGAATGTGTTAAAGAAGAACAAGATATTGCTATCGCAAGTATCATGCTTAAAGAAGAAAATGATTCCAAGTCTCCCCTTGATTGGAAATCAAATTTACCTCATGAATCGGATGAGACCAGCAATTCAATCAATCCTATTTTTGAAGAATCTTGTAATAGTGAAAGTTTGAATGCTAACTATGATGAAATTGTTTTGATTAGTGCATCCGAAAATACTACTGAAACTAAAAATGAGTTCCAAGAAACTAATATCACTCCAGATTCAACTATTACAAGCTGTGAAAATGTTGCACCAATCATGGAAAATACTACTAGTGTTCCAATTCAAGAGGATGTCTTAGTGGTGGAAAAACAAATAGTTACTAGTCCTTCAATCGAGATGGTATCGTCATCCAATAATGTAGACAACTCATCTACTGTTGTTCATAGCGATACCACATGTGCCACTAGTAATAAAGTAGTAACTGAATCTAAAATGGTAATTGATCAACCATCGAATTTGATTAGTGAAAGTGTTTCTATAGAAAATTCATCACCTGTCGTTTCTGTTAGTAGTTCACGATATAATACTAAGGCCTCATCCATCAGCAAAAACAGTAATACCAATGAAAAAATAGACCTAACTTCTTATGTTAAAGGAGTTATTGAGCAAGTAAAACGTGAACAAAGCGCTGAAAATCAAAATAAATTGAAAACAGAAAAGAGTACTCATAAAAGAATCAAGAAATTCGGTAATCCTACTAATCTATTAAGTAAAAATAATCATAGTTCTACTACTTTAAATAATAGTAGCTTACCTGTCTCCTTATTAACACTGCAAAAATCACCTACCATTAGTTTACAGTCATCAATTATTGAAAATTCTGATTTAATAAGTCCTGTAACTACAAATTGTCAGTCTACAACTCCCAACATTCCAGGAGTCAACGTTTGTTCCCCTGTAACAAGTGTTCATATGTCTCTTAGTAAACCAAATAGTGATTCACCTATATCATCTTTACCAGAAATTCCAGTCCCAAAAATATTGACAACACGATCGAATATTATTTCAATTATAAATATATCATCTGGACCGTCCCTAAAGACTGAACATGCAAGTAATTCATTACCAGAACTTAAAATTAATACTGAATTAAACGTAATTCCCACGTCATCAGATTTAAATTCATCAGTTTCAGATCCAATGTCCACACAACTGTCTAGTGCTAATTTAAAATCCCCCCTTTCAGAAGATCATACTAAGCAAAGAATTTGTACTCGGCTTCGAAGAGCAGATCCAAGTAAATCGGACAGTAATTATAAAATTGTTACAACAACATGCGTAACAAAATCTGATGTCGTTACCAACAATAATTGCAATCAATCCAAATCCAATATAACAGATAGCGGTAATCAAATATTATCGAATAAGTCAGTGTTAAAGCAAACGGAAAATATTTCTGTTTCAGATACTACATTATTTTCTACAGAAAAAATCTCAGATCCTTATGAACCTAATTTTGACGAATCTCCTTTAGAATTCTCAAGATATCGAAGTAAAGCAAAAAATACCTTTTTCCCAAGTGATAGTAAAACTTTGAAAATGGGTAATGCGATCGATGATGTTAGATGCAACACTCCCGTATCTTTAAGCAGCACAGTTAATAACTTGAGTGCTGGTTCACTTGCTAATTCTGGGATCGATAGTGTTAGTCAAATTATAGAAGATGTAGTCCATGGAAATTTTAATTATTCTGAATATTTAACATCATTTAAAAGTGGAAAATTGTCTTCATTTCAAATTAGCCCGTCAACGACACCATTAACATTTGTATCAAATGATAGTCGCGATTGTTCTTCCGTTAGCGCGGATAATCTCAGTGGATCAAATTTTGAATCTGTTTCTACTTCTTTCAGAAAGCAGAATTCATCAAAGTCTGTCAATCCTGTCCCTATTAATGTTGATGATAAGAAAACAGATTTGTTTTCTACTGCAAGCAATCCGTGTCAAAATACTAAGCCAACCGTTGCGTTATTATCATCCCTCTCCACCGGTGATTTAGGAGTAAATGGTAATGCCATTCCTTCCACAAATAAAATATCCTGCCTCAAAAAAGATATAAACTTGAATTCTATTTCTAAATCAAATACTCAAAATATTTCTCTATCACCGGTATTTAATTCTTCAAACGCATCTCAGATTAATACAGATATATTAGCGTTGATTAATTTTTGTAAGGTAAGAATTTTTCATTTTTAAAAATTATTTATTGAAATCAGAAAATAATTACTGTTTTCCCGATGTACAGGGTGCGGCAGCTATTTGAGAACAAAATGACATAAAGTTCAAAAAATGAATATACAGCAGAAAAATAACATTTATTACAATTTAAAATTTTACATATATTAACACGTACATA
>MQRK01221711.1:19456-32268 GCA_001938485.1 Girardia tigrina
TCGTAAGAGTAGCTTCTGCCATGTCTACCAGCAAAAATAAAATTATGTAATTATAACACACAAAAAGATATGGTGTCTATATTACGTGTTCTCAAATAGCTGCCGCACCCTGTATTTCCATCCAATCATGTATTTTATATTATGAAGAAGGTCGTACTTTTCTTTTAAAAAAATGGATCTCTTCATGTTTTGGTTTTATAATAAGTTTAATTTTGTAAAAGCCTCAAAAATATTGTTTTAAAAGCTTTTAAAATGTGATAAGTTTCGTATTATACCGGGAAAACATAGTTGCTTAACATTATCATGGGTTATATGTTTATCATTAAAATATCAAGGCTGTCGTATATAAATTAAGTCATGATATTAAACAAAACGTTTTGTTTCTCCTTTTTACAATAGCCTTTATTTGCAAATCAATAATATGATAATCAGAGCGGAGAAATGACAGTTTATTTGTAAAGTTATGTAAATCATTTTAGAAAGTAAACAGAATAGTGACTGTGAACGCAGTTTGATTCAGTTTTCAATTTCCGAGTTTCTTTGATATGAAAGTGAAATAGTTCCTAATAAACTCTAAGTCCGACTTCCCAATGTCTGTTAATCTTGTTTAAATTCTGTTTTCACGGACAATAAAATGACTGATCTGAAAATCTAAGTTAACATGAAATAATTAAAAAATGAATTAATTTTATCGGAATTATTTTTAGTTAGGAATATAAAACACACTGCAGTTCAATTTGGACAGCTTTTACTCGTGAAGTAACTATTTGACACTTATTTTTTGCAATTAATATTGCTTTGATTAATGATTATTAAACAAGCTTAATTTTAAATTATTCATGTTTACATTCTTCATCTGAAACTAAAATCGCGTATCTGTTACTTCAGCAATACAAAAATATAGTTATTAGTGAATTATAATAAATGAATCGAGAAGCTATATGTTCCATGTCTATTTTTTTGTGATTACCATATGTAGTTACTAAAACTTCTTTACAACTGAGGTCTTGATATTTAACATTAAAATTCATGATTGAAATTTCGTAAATAGCAATACTCTTACATAAAATGTATTCAGAAGAATGTTTAATCCTAATAAAAATTTGCAGTTTCAATCTGTTCGAATTAGATCATTTTCTGCTGTAACTTATGTATTTTGATTCTATGACCATAATTTGAGTCAACAAAAGGTCGCTTTACTTTTTTAATAAATTTTTAGTAAAATGAGATTGAGTAAACATCTTTTGGATTGAGATAAATAGAAAAATTGGTAAACCGACACAGAAATCCGAATGAAATGTTTCCAAATTGAATTAATTAATAAATATTTATTAATTAATAATTTATATATATATATATATATTCACCACAAATATTATAATTAATTATTCAAAATTTTTCAGTCCAAGGATTCAACCACAATTCTTCCACATGAACCATTACAACAGTCGCAACTCAGTTCCCCGTCCATTCATTCTTACAACAGAGATGTCTCATCAATCATACCTAATACTTGTGTAACACCCTTTGACAAAAGTACAAATAATACTAGTAAATTGGCTTTGAATGTTGATCAAAAACTGTCCCAAGCTATTTCTAATACTAATCTACTTAATATCACAGTTAATTCTTCACAACTGCAACAAAACATTAATCCATTACTGTCATCAGTTGTTCATCACACAGATGAGAATAATCCTTTCAAACAGTTCTGTTTCAATATTTTACAGAGATCTCATTTACCCGGGCTTAATGTTGATTCATCTGCTTTAACTAAATTACAAGTAATAAATTTTATTATATAAAGATTCAATAAATATTTAATTAAGACTGTAATAACTGAATCTTCATTAAAGAATATCAGTTCGTCAACAGAAGCGAATTCGTTTAGAAATATTCCAAATATAAATCATATTGATTCATTGGCAATATCTTCCACAGAAACAAATCAAGAATCTGTTAATTCACTAAACAGTTCGCAAAATATATCATCTAAAATTATAGCCGAATTGATTATACCAAGAGTTTGTAGTTACTGTATTGTAAAATATCTTTATTAATAATTCTAGACTTATCCATTGGTATGGGAAGGAAAATTATCATTAAAAAACGAAGAGGCTAAAGTGGCTTTGCATTTTGTACACGGAAATACAGAATTATTGAATGCATGTATGCATCTCTTAATGTTTAGCGGCTCATTACAATGGAACAACACAGGATCTTTGAAAATTGTTCAAAGAATGAGACTTGATTTAAGTCAGTTGGAAGGAGTTCAAAGAAGAATGCAAAATTCAAATGAATTCTGTATTGGTTTAGCCCTACCAGGGGGTGATGATGGACACCAGTGGATGAAGCAATCTCAGATTCTTAAAGAAGGATTTATAAAATACATGCGGGAAAAAGGGGCTGCTGGAATTATAAATGTGTGCCACCCAGAAAATAACCAACAAGTATTTCATTTTTTAAACCAAAATTCTCTTTAATCTTTAATATATATTTCTATTAAAATTAATAAAGCACTATTATGCATTCCAATAGAAGAAATTGTGCATTTATGTATAAAATGTACAATCTATTGCTTTATATACGATGTAAATGCTAGTTGACCTTAGTTAAACATAAATGTGGCAAAAATTACACAATAAATTTACAGGAAACTAATACTTAAATAATCTTACTTCAAGTTAAATTAACAGATCTACTAGGGTGGTGCCCGTACCGAGCCGGGCGTTCTTCTCGAGCGACGACATTCCTTTGCAGGCCATGGGTGAAAAATCAACGGGCTACTGGTCATTTCATCAATTACTCATATAACAGAATATGAACATACAAGAAAGAAGCATGGCACTTGCAAAACAGTGAAACTAGAGACTCAAATAAAGTTATAAAAACAAATTATTAAGAAACGAATATGTCATGTATAATGCGTTGAACAAGGGTCACGAATTTATAATAAAAGCATAAGCAATTTCAAATTTTAGATTAATTAAACAAAAATTTAATTTCAAAACTTATTTTTAATCATACTTGACACCATCAACAGTTTAAAAAGCCATGGAAAAAGAACTGTCACTAGTCATCTAGTTGAGCGATAACTGCATCAGGATTGATGTAATCATCCACACAGTTCTGTTGACAGAAAAAAAATCATGTTTATACACATGGTTATAAAGAATGAAGAGCATGTCATCAACAAGATCATCAGATAGGGATGATCTCAATGATGTGTGAATTAGTTTGTGCATACTAAATCACCTTTCAACTGATTGTCACTCACAGTGATTGTCATCACTTTGCGTTTTAAAAATATTAGCAGTCGTCGTGGAATTGCAACAACGGAATGGATTTCGCGGTCGGCTACGAATTGCTTGAAATTATGAATGCGTAGAGCTTGTATTCATTTTAAAAGACGTTTCTTGAATAGCTCAGTAATAGTTAACTCCTGTTTCACAAAAATGTCGAGGGATATATAACCATTTTACCAAACCCTAACCAGTCTACCCTCTTTCCTATCTCTCTAAGTATATGCTTATAAGTATATATACTGGTCTGTTATGTATGTGTAATTTGAAATGCTAAAGCACTTATATATTTTAGACCTGACTTCGGATCTAAGCGGTGCGATTAAATTAAATTAAGGCAAGGGTATGGGTACGGGTGTTAAATTTCCCCACCATAGCAGATCTATAACAAATTTTATTAAACCAAAAATAGACATAACATACCATTCCAACACAAAGTTTTCTAATTTTCTAATAAATCCACATATAATTAAAAAAATAATTAATATTAACATTCTCAACAAATTTGTCTTCGATCAAATCTGCATTTATCTTCCAGATTATATAGATTCTTAGGTCTCCTAACTCGTGTCACCTTAATATTAATCTCTAGTTTCTGTAAATATATCCATAAGATCCACAAAGCTCTGGTTCTAATCTCATCTGTCGTATTTCACTTATGCAAAGAAAAAAACTCATATTCGACTAAATATGTGTAATATGAGAAATTAACCATTGTAGCCGTTTAGAAACTTTTACTGATTAGTATTTATCTACATTTACTGTTAGTATGTGACACTTCCGCTATTGCTGCATTTAATCTTGTGTTAATTCTCTCAATTGTTTGGTGATTTCTTTTCCACAATATCGTTAACTTGATCGGTCATAGACACAATATAATAATTTCACCCTGTACCAATCTGCTTGATTTACAAACCCTAGTGTATAAAATATAGTATAATTCTCTATCATCAATTACATAGGAGTTTCAATATTATGAAATATTGTATTTAATATATTAACTCTTTCCTTCCATATTACGGTTCTTGACGATGTAAAATCAAGTATACTTATTGCGTTTTAAAAATAGTAGCAGATATAATAGTAGAAGATATAAATCTTACCATCATATATTGCTATATCATTAATCAATATGTACCAAATATCGTTTACTAATAAACGTTCTTTTTCTTATTTTTTTGACTAGTACTTTGTCATTTGGAAGTTATATTATTAATGTATTTGGTTGTTACTTAAAGATCTCCTTGAAAAAAAAACATCTTATTCTTTTCACACATAAATGTAGTTTTTGATGGGGTTCTGAATCAGTTCAAAGAATGCGTTTTTGAAGAAATCTAAGGCCTGATCACGCAGTAAACCCTTCATATCTACCTTCACATCTTCAGCGTTTTCAAACTGTTTGCCACAGAGATGTTTCTTCATATACACAAAAAAGTAAAAAAAATCACTGAAGACAAGGCCTAGACTGTAAGGAGAATGGTTCAACTTTTTCCACTCTCACCCATAACTCGCATATATTCTGAACTTTTGTTGATTCTTTCGTGGTCCTGGAAAAACAACAAAAGAATGTCCCGTTCTATTTATCAAGTTTGTCGGCACAAGATCAGTTTTATATAGAGTTGAGTGTTGTTTTTTTCATCAAAATCGGAATGTATTACACCGGTATCCAACACCGGTATTCAACATCAAGCATTTTTAGTTGGAGGATTCAGGTCTCATATTTTTGGAACTTGATTCATTTGTAAATTTACACTCACTTAACTCTGTTAGATACAGTCTGAGAGGTGTTTCATTGATTATATTACATTGATTATATTTTCCTATTATAAAAAACAGCATTATATGTCTTAAATGAATTTTATTTTCGGCCATAATTAGGAAAATAAAATTCGAAAATTAATTGATTTTAAAGATAATATTGATGAAACAATTAAAAAAGCATAGAAAAATAAAGGGAACAGTAAAAAATTATAGTCTTGAAATCGCATATGAAAAACGCTTCGAACTTTCCGGACAACCTAATAGTACCAATATTTACTATTTGATGTTTCTGAATGATGTTTTACGAAATGAAGACAAAAGATCAGTTTTATGTTATATTCTGTTGAACCCTCAATCCCAAAATGAGTGCGATTATTTTTCCATTCTTTTTATTATTTTACTTTCTCTCTCTCTCTATATATATATCCATCCATGGAAATTAGGAATTTATTTTTGAAGGCCTTTTACTCTTTTCTTCAAACTTTGCATTTTTACTCATTCTCGATAACAATAAATGATTATGTAAAAATTTGATAAAAAAAACTTTTTAAGGTCCCCAAATGGGAAAAAAAACGGAAATTTCGGAGTTCCAGAACAATATTAAATGAAAAATATCTACTTATAAATTATAAGTAGTTTATATTAATTTTTTAATCCGTAATTTTTTAATACGTATAAAATTTAATTATTGTTACTTTATATATATTTGTTAAATTGAATTTTTATTATCAAGATAAAAATTAAATTATTTTCTTGAGAATATTTGTTTTTTAAATCATTTTTTTAATTAAAACTTTGTTGACAATGTAAAGTTCTGAATACATAAAAATGGATATAAAAATTTAATTTTTTGATTTACTAGTGTAATCATACGCTCAATTTCGAAAAAATAAGTGTTTTTCAATGCAAAAATTTCAATAATCTATTCTGTCTTTTTTTTGTGTAATTAATTGACAGCAGTCTAATAACAATAGATGCATACAAATTTTAAATTCGAATCAATGATTTATTAAATATGAATCAATAAATCATAAATTAATTAATAACAAATATGTTTTCACAAAATTACAAATACCATATTTAATGATTTATAACATTTATGGTTTGGCAAAATGATACACCATCAATATCTGTTAAAATGAAGTTAAGACAACATTCTGCATTCAAACGATTTCTCTTCGATCTGATATTTGTAAAAACAGAACATCCTAAAATAACATCTACGTGGTGCGCACAATAAGTCGTGAGACTAATATAGAAAGACTTAAGATATCAAGACAACACTCTGTATTTAGAACAAGCATGGGAAATATGTATCATTTCTCAAAATATTTTCCTTGTGCACTGACACAATTTTCCCAGTGAATAATGAGGTTTTGAAGGCGTTTTTTGAAGAATTCTGGAGGCTTTTCTCCCAGAAAACTCTCTCAAATCATGTTTGTTGGCCAACACCTGGTCCTGGAGATGCTTATTAAGATTGTTAAACTGTTAAATCAGAGGGAGCCAAATTAGCGCTGTATGGTGGATGGGGGAGCAAATTGTGACCATGGAAATGCTGCTGGTGTGGATGGGAGCATTATCGTGTAAAAATTGAGTTCACAAACTCTGCCCGTGCATCGTGCTTTCTTTGCTTGCGGCACAATGTTGGAGTCGTAAGAACTATTGATCTGCACCCCGGATTCAGTTAAGTCAGTCAGAATAATGCCTTTGGCATTTGAAAACATCTAATTAAAACATCAGTTTAAATTAAATTAAATCAGCATGAGAACCTTTCGGTGGCAAGTTGAGGACCGCATTTTCAGTGAGCTGCTTTCTCCTGGCATTCTCAATTCTTATGCCTCATTTAGATTTGAGTACCTAAAGGGAAGTGATGATGTTATCTATGAAACAATCTCCAACATTGGTCCTGATCTGCAGATTCTCTAAGCAGCATTCCAAACGTCGTTGTCGCATTTCCACCGTTAAGAGGCGTGGAACAAAACGGGAACATAGTTTTCGAATACTACTTTCAGTGAGCTGAGTAAGCAGAGTGCCTGTGTTCACATTTAGACGGGTTGTAAGCTCTTTCGTCGTTATTCATTCGTTTTGCACGATTATCTGCAGCATTTGCGTTATTTTTTCATCAATTTCCGAGTGTATTCTAGATCTTTCTTCGTTCACCACAGAGTTTCTACCACTTTGAAAGCATTTGAACCAACGATATATTGTTGGTAAACAGCTTTCTGAGATTTCGGATTTTCAAAATATTACAAAAAGATTTAAACAAGTATAATTATAACTATACATGGTACTAAATATTTTATTTCAATGATTTCATAAATAATAAATATTTATTTGATACATAATTTGGCTTCATATATTTTAATTATATTAATATATAAATGACATTTCTAAAGTTAACCGCTGTTATTTCCATTGAATTTCATTAATTTTATCACACACAATTTATAAATTTATTTAAATAACATTCTGTTTGAAAACTAAAGTTTGTTAAGTATGCTTTATCTGATTTCTGCCTTGTAATATGATCATTGGAGGTCGATCGTTCATTTGAGCTGCCATTGATCATCTATCGATTGATGAGGTGTGACTCACATGAAGTAGAAATTGTGTGTACCGATGTATATCATTTGTTCATTAATTTGTTAAACACGACTCGTTCGTATTCAAACCTATCAATATCTATTTTCAGGGTCTTTACGTGGTCCACATATTTCCACCATGTGATTTCTCAGCTAATCAGTTACATTCTGCAGCTCCAGATTTACAGAAAGTTATTGAAGTAAACAATTTTCCTAGTTTGCTGGTTGTCATCACCACTGTGTAGCACTTATTGATTGATATCATCACAGTCTTTCCAGAGGTGCTGTATTATTAAATGTTATGAGAATATAATGTTATCATTCAGAATCCTTAAAGCGATCACCAGAAGATATATTTCCTTTCCTACCTCACAAGCATTACTGTAAAATAATGATACATAATATTTTATAGTACCATGGTTATGTTTTGAAATAAACTGCTGAATGTATGAAGAATCACGTGAGATATGAGATGTTCTAGCTTCATGCTAATGATGTTTGCAGCATATTTTTACTATTATTTCATTTTGTACATTATGTAAATATCTGAAAATTGAAACTTAATGTAAATAGTGTAATTTAAATAGAAAAGCAAATATTGTTCCACGTTTGAATCTTATTTTTAAAACAATTTATGTTGTTTAAAACAGATGAAATTTCGTAATATTGCGACACACGCCGTCAAAATCAATTTGCTAAAACTAAAAAAATTGCTTATTTTGCATGATTTGTCAAAATTGTCATTCCTTAGAAATTCTTTTGTAGTAATCAGAATGTGTTGTGCTTACTAGCTTTGGTTTTTGGCTTTTGATAATCAACATTGCTTTACGATTTCTTGTAATTGGTGCATATCACTGCATCAGTGTCGACAATCATTTCTGTGATTTTCAAATTAGATCTGCGATTCTTTTTTGAGTAAATAACAAGCAACAATATGAAATCAGTATATAAGGGTGGATATTGATAAATTAACAATATAAGAAAGGTAATTATAAATTTTAAGTTGTTGAAACGTATTAAAAGTATCGTAGTCTAATAACATCTTTTTAAACCTCGAATAGCTTCCATATCTTCTATCAATTCTAAATTTACTGCTCGAGTTTGTAAGCAGTTGAAAAGACATCTTTTTACGAGCTATTTTTACGGATATGATCGAGAAAAATCTACTCTTCTACTAGTAAAGCAAATTATACATTCAATACCTGTAACCCAGTGGTGTCAAACCTTTTTGCTGTGCGGGCCACTTGATACAACAGAAATGCAACGGCGGGCCACAATGGAAATGTCAAGTACATTATCAAACACAGAAAATACTGTTAAACTAAGTATAAAAGAGAACATTTATTCAAAAAAAAACATTCAAAAAAAACATTTATTCAAAAAAAAACATTTATTCTAAAAGAAACCATGCTACAGTACTACAGTACTGTATAATAACACTAGCTGTTTATGCTTTTAGTGAAAATTTAGTCACTGTTATGTAAAATTGCACTATTTGTGGTTCTATTTAGATTTGTGAGACTTCTGACGCGGGCCGCACGATTTGCCTCTGAGGTGGTCGGTAGTGTGAATATATAGAAATTCCAAGAATTCATTTCTGAACTCGTCCACCACTTTACTCTCACAAAACATTATTTGATTCATGACAATGCCTCTATTCACAAAGGCATTGTCACTCCGAACCATATGGAAGTGGTTTACTTGCCCACATATTCCCCCTTCCTTAACCTCATCGAATCAGTCTTCAGTAAACTGGAGAGAAGTGCTTGATCGGCGTTAACATTAGCGCCACGGATTTCGGAGATGACCCCGTCTCAAAGACAGAACCTGTTGTCAGGCTTAATAACAAGCCTAATATCTAGCGGCAAATATTCAAATCTTAAAGAGTATTATCACCCCAACAAAAAATTTTTCCCGTCTTCGCTTATGAAAATTGACATCAACGAAGATTGATTATTGAAAATTGTATATAAAATATAAATAAATTTATTAAAAAAATCTTACTTATTGTTGTTTTATTGATTTTTTATTGTAATTCAATATATCCGAAATAGTATATCCAATATATCTATAAATAATATATCCAGTGCCCTTCATCAATGTTAAAGGACCCTAAATCGATTGTTAACGGGTGTATTCATATTTACATAAATAAACACACATTCACATTATACACACACAGCAGACTGTCAATTGGTTCATGAACAGAGACAACTTAAATACATCTACCAACCGTACCTATTATTTACATATACATAATACTATTAGATAATTCAAAAAAACAAAGGAAATCATGTGATTTTTCCTTACACACACAAGCAGCTCGAACAACACGAAACAAAGACAAAGCCACAGAAAAAATCAATTCAATTAATGGCTATAAAAAGGCGAATTCGCCGCTATCCACACTCAACAATTTCAGAACTCTTAATTAAATTCATTTGAATTGCCTTCAACAATGAACAAAATTGTCAATTATTAATTTATATTAATTTAATTAAAATGATTATTTTATTTAATATTTCTTTTTGTTAAGTTACTTATTTAATAATTTATTTAATGGCCAAACAAAAAAGGAAATATTCGGTCAATAGAATCAACTTGCGCTACATTAATGTTGATCTGTTTTCTAATCTGTAATTGTCGTCATGTCTTTCAGAAATATACGTGGTGCGCTCAATTAGTAGTGAGCCTAACATAAAAATAATAATCCGATTCCAACGAAATTTATTTTTCATAACAAGTAAGTTATAAATGTATCATTTCTCAAAGAAATCTGCATTCACACCAACACATTTTTTCCAGTGCACAACAAGGTCCAGAAAGGCTTTTTAAAAGAATTTCGGTGGCTGTTGAACCAAGAAATTTGAGAATGCATCCTTCAAGTCTTCTTTCGTAGTAAAATGTTCACCCCTGAGAGCTCGCTTGAGGTCTTTGAAGAGATAATAATCGGAAGGCGCCAGAACCGGGTTGTATGGAGGGTGTGAGAGCAGGGTGAGGCCACAACCCTCAATTGATGACATTGACAGCCCACTTGTGTGGATGGGTGCATTGTCGTGCAAATAATATAACTCACAAACTTATATCTTCCTTCTCAGCTTTCTGGTCTGTAGCACGAGCCGGGAGTAGTATTCACTGTTGATACGAACACCAGTTTCCGCAAAATCAGCAAGGATCATTTCATTTGCATCCCAAAAAGTGGTGAGCATGAGAGCTTTTTTGTGAGAGGTTGATGATCGCATCTTCTTTGAACAACCTTCCGCTGGCAGCTTCCTCTCTTGAGACTCACGTCTTGATTCTGGGACATAAAGGGCAAGTGGTGTTTCATTCATTGTCATAATATTCTGTAAGAAGCGGTCTCCAATACGTTCATAGAGGTTTATGTTTTCCTGGCAGCACATCAATCGCCGGTCCTTCATGTCTGCTGTTACAAACCGTGGCACGAAGCGTGAACACAATTTTCTAATTCCAGTTTCCACAAGCAGTGATTGTATAGTAACTGTGCTGACATTTAATCGCATTGTCGTTTCTCTAGTGGTGATTCGTCGCTCACACTGCACGATTTTCTTGAGTTTATTCACTATTTCTTTGCCAATTTCACGTAGCTTACCTGACTTTTCTTCATCAAAAACAGACGTTGGACCATCTCGAAAATGGTTGAACCATCGTTTGACAGTAGATATGGATGGACTCTCTTCGCCATAAACAGAACTCAGCTCCACGAATATTTCTTCCTGGCTTTTCCCTTTCATTAACAAGAAACGAATAACGCTTTGATATTGGACGTTTTTCAATGACATTTTCGAATTTATACGCTCTCTAATCTAAACACAAATAATAGATTAAAACAAATATCACAATTATTACCTTAATAACTTGCTTGTTATGAAAAAAAATTCATTGGAATCTGAATATTATTTCTATGTTACTTATTGATTACTTATGTTACTTATGCTCACTACTTATTGAGCGCACCATGTAAATATTCTTGATACAATTTTATGAATAGCTTTTTTTCTGATTGCAACTCTTTTAGGCTCGATTCTTCACCTTTTCTTAGGCTCCTTTTTTCAATTCTTCAATAAATCTTGTCTCCATAAATAATTCAATTAATCTATTTTTATGTTCCCGAATCGAAACAATCTGTTGGGCTTTTATTATCTTTTTTATGTATTATTTCTTTTTTATTATAAATCCAGCACATTATTTTGATACGAACATCATCTACCTTTCCTTTTCTAACACAGGCAAATGGTTCGTATCGTACCCGATTAGGTTCATTTGGCCCATTGATTTACCAGTGAACAAAATCAAATACCTTCCGGGTTCCTTGTAAACTTTTTTTTATAAATATTCATCCATCTCATATCTAGAGGAACAAATCTCTATTGATATCATGTTGCTATATATTCTGATAATTTCTTATATTTCCACCGAATAATCTTTAAATATTTTAAAAGAATATAAATAAACTTAAAAACAAATGTTCATCAATTATCCAACATTGATATTAAAGGTTTAACAATGACAACAAAAAAAGGTTGAGGTTGATGGAGGTTTGATTATTAGACTCATCGACGGTAACATTTAAGATGTTCTATAGAGAACAATTTCTTTCGACTACCAGATCATCAATATACTTGGCAGGCACTATGAGCACCCGCCGGTAACTATCAACTGATCAGCTCTCTTCATTTCTCTTTAAAGATCTTTTTCTTATTCACTACCAGATCGTTAACAATCACGGCAGATACTATGAGCACCTGCCAGTAACTATCAACTGATCGGCTCCCAGCAATATTTTTTAACATATGTCCAATTTATATCTATACTCCATCAACCTCTAAAAAAATTAAAATTAAAAAAAATCACAAAAACTGAAGATTGAAAAATTTATTAATTTGTAATCAACAACTGGACAAAAAACTTTCTGAACAAATAACAGATTCAAACGAATTTATAGTAATTCGTTTTTTCGAAATTTTCACATAAATTTCGAGATCGCTGGACTTTGTGTCAACAGTTTCGACAGGCACTATAAGCTCCTGCCGTTATCTGTCGACAACAAAGTCCAAATCAATCAAGTAAGTTTTTGTTTTAATCAAATAAAAATAACAACATTTTCATTTAGATGAACAACGATCAAAGGTCAGATAGATCAAGTAAG
>MQRK01221719.1:0-16131 GCA_001938485.1 Girardia tigrina
TTGTGGGCCGAATGCCCATTCTCTCGCTACTTGAAGGTGGTAGTCAGAATCGATAATTTCAAAAGTTTGATAGTTAAATTATTGTAAATGAGAATCCTCTTGAAATTGGTGTTTCGATTGGAGTCTTTACTTCTATTACATTCATGTAAAATATTTTCTTATAAAATTTAATTAGAATTTGTATTTATCTTATATTGAGATTATTTATTCGTAGGAATTCGACTAGAGTTCATATTACATTTATATTATTCATTTACAAAATTTTTCAAAACAAGTAAAAGGAAATTAAAATTTTCGTTATCAATTCATACTATTCTAATCCGTAGCTAATCTAATTCACTAAATCTGATTTACATTTAATATTCTATGCAGGCTATCACCTACCGCATCATATTCGTGGGCATTTATTGTCCTCAATCTTTAACATCTGTCCAACAAGTCTATCGATCTGAAAAACAAATATATTCCCTATAGAAAACTAAATTCATCCGATTACGTTTTCGAACGGATCTCACTAAAAAGGCTTGAGATTAGATTAAAATTAATTTATCGTGAAATTAAAACTCTCAATCAAACGTTAAAATTTTTCTAAACAATGATCAGACACTCTAAAAATTTCTTTTGCAGCGAGGAACTTCATAAAATTTCTCCTAGAATTTATTTAAAAGAATTTATTTAACGGAATTTATTTAAGAATTAAAATTTATTTACCTAAGAATTACTGATTCAGAAGTTTATTAATTCTTACAAGAGACTTTCGCAAAAATCTTGAAATGATAACCATTCATTCGGCGATTGAATTATCACTATAAATTTATTTACAAATCTACTAAACGGTTGCAATTAAATTCTAAATCCATTCACAAATTAAACAGTTGCAATTAAACAGTTATAATTAAATTATTAGTATAAATTTATACACAAATTTATTAAACAGTACAATTATAAATTTATTCGCAAATTTATTAAACAGTACAATTATGTTTATTTAAATAATCTATCGCTTATCCTACAACTCAGTTGGCGATTTAAAATTCCTGTCGAAATCCTCAAACCATCCCGCAAGTTGAAATTTCTTCTGAAAAGTTGTTGTAACTGTTTGATCTTTGAATTGAAGCGTACTGATAGAGTTGAATTTATATTTGTACTTCAATTGTTGTTTGCAAAATAAATTATTATTAAAAGGTCTTGTTCATTCTTCATATATTATTGTTGGAAAAAACCTTTTGTTTCATTTGGAGTCAGATTAGTAGTTTCATATAAATAAAGATATAAACGAGATTTAATTGTAATACCCAACACATGTCATGCTGTGATCGCCACTTTCTGACTAAGCGGAGATCTAAATTCTTTTCTTTGCAGAATGTTGTAAGATTATTTCTCCCCAAAGATTCCTCCACTATTACTTTCTTAAAATCAACAGAATAACTCTTTCTTTTTAAACTCATTGTATCGGTTCAAACTAAAAAAAATTTCAAAAAATGTAAAACTTAGATTTATCCAAACTGAAATTATACTAAAGCCTAAATGTAATATTTAATAATATTTTTATGTAATAAATCGATTGAGTATTGATATCTAATTTAGTTTAATAATTTTTACTTGTTCTTATAATCGAGATATGTTTTATATAGAAAAAGTTTCAGAGAATATGTTAGGTCTTAAAATCAAGATAGATCATATAATCTAGAGAACACGGTAGTTGGTTATTATTTGATTTATTTTTCAATGTTTGATCATCCTTTATAAAATTTTTAATAGGAGTTTTAATAGTTTCTTCTTCCTCGAAAGTAATTATTCATTGATTACGTATGACATCTTTGTGAGAATATTGAAATTTTATAAGAGTTTCTTCACCTTGAAAGGTTAACATTTCAGCCTCTGATTTGAAGTAATTTAAGGTAACTTGTTGTTGAATAGTTGTAAAAGTATTGAATATTACGACTTGTTCATTTCTATTTGATTTTCGGTAAAAATATAGTTTGCTTTTTGTTGCATTTACAATTACTTTATTTGATTTTGTTGAAAATTTTATAATACGAGTTTCAGTATAAAAAGGAATCATTTTTTTACTATCATAACTTAGATTATTGTGTAATTGAGCTTCATAATACGAGACCATCCGTTTGAGGATGATTAGGACTGGTACTTAGTTTAGTTATTCCAAACATTTCGGTAACTCTTGAAAAATTGGCTCATAAAATTTGATCCTTGATCAGTTAGTAATTTCATCGGAGTTCCATAACAAAAAATTATTTCTTCCACAGAAACTTGAGCTATTGTTTCTGTTTTTTGATTATGCATTGGGTTTGCAACAGCCCATTTCGTTAAATAATCGCAAAATTCTAAAATATATTGATTTCCCTTGACTGTTTCTTGTAATGGACCGAAAATTTCCATTGCACAAAATTCCAAAGGTGCTAAAGGTACAAGAATTGGTTTCAATGGAACTTTTATTCTTTTACCAGTGGTTTTTCTGGTTAATCAAACTTGACAAGTATTACACCTTTCCTTCACATCTTGTTCTATCGTTTCCCAGTAATATTTTAGTTTTAATCGAGACAATGTTTTTCTTGGAGATAGATGGCCCCGTACAGCTGCGTCGTGATTGTGAAGCATTAATATTTGTTGATGATTCTTTGGAATGACTAATAGTTCATTTTGACCATAAAAATATTTTAATATTCTTTCGTGAACAAAATATATTTTACCGTCCTTAATTAACTGTTTTAATTGACTCATATTTTTAATTTGATGGGCATTTTTTAAGATCTTTTTAACATTTTTACCTTTTCATTGATCTTTCTGAAATATATCGAAATCAGGAACGTCTCTCACTGCTGATATCACAGTATTTGGAATTATTTCTTCTTTAGTTAATTCATCTTGTTGATCCATTCTTGACAAGGTATCGGCATTGGCATTTGTCTTTCCAGTTTTGTATCGTATTTGAATATTATATTCTTGCAATTTCAATACCCAACGTATTAATTTACTAGCTGAATCTCTAAGGTTCATTAGCCATTGAAATGGACTATGATCAGTATATAGAATAATTTCATTAGCATAAAGGTATCGTCTAAAGGTTTCTACTCCATAGACGATTGTTAAAGCGTCTTTTTCGATGGTAGCATATCTCTTTTCATGTGGTTTTAATGATCGACTTACATATGCTATAACGTGGTCCTTTTCATCTTTGGGTTGTTGTCCAAGCACTGCTCTAATTGCATACCCGCTTGCATCAGTCATTAATGAAAAGGGTTTTGACATATCTTGGCATCTCAGAATAGGTTTACTTATCAATTTCTCCTTTAAAGTTTCAAAAGCATCCTGCTACTGTTTTTCCAAATAAATTTATTGCTTTTCCGTAATAATGAATTTAACGGATTTGCTATATGTCAAAATTTTTTGATAAACCGTCTAAAATAACCTGCTATCCAAGAAATCTTTGTATTTCTATTACGTTTTTCGGAACAGCACAATTTTTAACTTTAGTAATATTGTCATCATTGGTTTTAAGACTATTTTTTTTAAAATAATATGACCAACATAAGATACTTGAATTTTTCCAAAATCGCATTTTGACGGTTTAATTTTTAGACCTGCTACTTCTAACCTTTCTAGAACTTTTTCTATATCATAAAGGTGTTCATCAAAGTTTTCTGAGAAGATTATTATATCAACTTTGTCGAGTATTACATGATTTACATCGATTAGAATAAAATCTAATCCTCTTTGAAACAACGGGGATGCTCCGATTAATCCAAACGCTAAAGCATTAAATTCGTACAACCATTGTCCATCAGTAAATGTCGTTTTCATTTTATCTTCTTCTTTAACACCAAACTGTCAATAACCACAGTGTAAATCAAATGTTGAAAATATTTTTGATTTTTCCATACAGTCGAATGCTGTACCAATTAAAAGTAATGGATAAGTATCCTTTCTGGTTACTGCATTAAGTTTTCTGTAATCAACACAAAAACGTTGACTACCATCTTTCTTTTTAACTAAGACCACAGGTGATGCCCATGGCGAAAAACTGGGTCTAATTTTATCATGGCGTAGCATTCCTTTTATCTGTCTTTCACATTCTCCTTGTAAAGCATATGGAATTTTATACGGTCTTTGTTTTATTGGAGTTTCATCTAATAGTGGTATTTTGTGCTCGATAATGTGTGTTTTTTCCAAGATCATATTCATGTTTGGCAAATATATGATTATATTTTTTCAATAGTTTTGTAAATCTTTTCCTTCTTCTGGAGTTAGATTTGGACTATTCACTGTAGGTTTTTCATACCTTTTCACATCATATGGTATCGACTTTGTCATATTTACCCTAAAAAATTCAACTTTTCTGTAACAAAAAAAATTCCAAAAAAAGTCAGTTTTTTAAGGGAAGGTCCTATTTTTTCAAATCCTAATAAAATCCTAAATTTCTGAAAAAAATTGTTAAAAATGAAAGAAAATCCATGAAATTCATGAAAAAATATAAGAAATTTCATCAAGAAAAAATTGATTAAAATAAAAAATAAAGTAAAAAAAAGTCGGATATGCCAGAAATTAGATGTGATGATTGTAATAGAACTTTTGAAAGGGGATCTACTTTAACCTCACATTTAAAATCAAAAGAGCATTTAAAGCGGACTGTGGGTATAAATGATGAGAATTCTAAAATTTGTGAAAAATGTAACGGGCGTTTTATGTTAAGTGGTTATAAGGCTCATTATATTGCATGTAAAGGAACTGATAAGAATAAATTAAAAACTCTTACCACAATAGAAAATTATCATGATTTAATGAATGATCCTAAAACATTTGATGAAGTATATAGAACTTTTGTAATTGGTGAGGAAAAACGCGCTCCATATGATTTAGAGACATATCTTAATAAATATAAAGATGATATAAAGAGTTCTATGGGGAATGTGCTTAAAGACCTAAATTTTCTAAAGTTTAAAGTGATTATTAGATTAACTTATGTAAGTGAGTCTGAAGAAGGGAATTTCTTAGATACTCGCGTTGTTACACCTTTTGTTATTCTAGTTATCCTAGAAAACTTTGAAGAAACCTTTGAAGATATTATTGAAGAAGTTAATGCAAATTATGAAATAGTTGAACAGGAGCTTGGTGATAGTAGTTTAAAGTTATACTCAATCGATGAGATTCAAATAGATTATTGGAAAACATATAGCTTTAACCCCAAATCTTATGTTAAATTACCATTTAAATCTCATTATTTAATCAATATTAAAAATGAAAAATTGTATACAGATGACTGTTTTGCGTTATATATTGCAGCCCATAAACATCCAGCTAAGGATCATGTTTCTAGAATTGGGAATTATATTCCATTCTTAGATAAGTTGAAGTTTGGAGATATTAAAAAACCAATAGATGTAAAAGATATTCCTAAGTTTGAAAAATTAAATAACTTAAGGATTGATGTTTGTATACTCCAACAAATCGGCGAAACAAAACGAGATAGTTGGATAATAAATCCGTTTATAATTTCTAAATCAGAAGAAAAAGATTATGTTTCTTTATTATTATATAAGAATCATTGGATTTTGATATCAAATTTTCAAGGTTTTGCTTTATCCCAAGTTTCAAATGCTCATATTAAAGGACAAAATGTTTGTAAACGATGTTTCCATGTTTCAAAAAATGAAAGTGCAAAAGAGAAACATTATAGATTATGTGTGCTTAATCAACCTGCTAGAATAATAATGCATAATAAAGATAAAGCTTTTATGAAATTTAACAATTTTAAAAATTTACAAAAACCTTTAGTTAATATATATGCCGATTTTGAAGCAGTAAATCTTCCCCCCGAATAAATTACATCAATATATAGATTTTATTCAGGAGTATGATTTAATGGATGCTTATAACAACTTTAAATATGATGAAAATCAAACAGATAATATTCAATATTTTAATGCAACCTTGGTTCAAAGTAGCTTAAAGTCCATGAACTTAGCAATGTTTTAGCTTTTATTAAACATATGGAAAAACCTTTTAACTTTAATTTTCCAAAATATCTTTCTAAGTATGCTATTCTCAATAGATGTTTAGAGTTTATCTGTGTTAATAAGTTAAAATCAACAGATTTTAATTATGTTCAAAAAGAAACAGATGAAATTATTCCACTAATTCATGAAACTGAAACATATTATCTAAATAAAATAGAAGCTTTTATTAAAACCTGTGTCAAGCCTTTTACAATAAAGTTATTCAATCAGAAAGCATCTGCTTATTCTATTTATGTTAAAAGTAATTATCCGAATTTATATCAATCGCAAACATTTTATTATCATGGAAAGAGTAATGAAGATACATTAGAACACTTTACCAAGATTGTTAATGAATTAGAGAAAACATTTTATCAGATTATCCAACGAACAAACTATACAGAAGTAGATATGTCTAAAGAGCAGGAAGATAACTTTCAAAAAGCAACAAAATATTGGATGTGTGATCATGAATTTAAAGATAACAACAAAGTTAGAGATCATGATCACTTAATTGAAAAGCATAATTATCGTGGAGCAGCACATGAGTATTGTAATATAAACTGTAAAAGACTTACTACAGTGCTATTCTTTTTCCATAACATGACTAATTATGATATACATTTGTTTATTAAGGCTTTAGCTGTTAACGCTTCCAAAAGATTCAAACCAATAATTAAGACAAAAGAGAAATATAAGTCTATTACATATTGTTGTTTAAAGTTTGTTGATTCTTTCAGTCTTTTAAATGATGGATTAGATGAAATGGCAACAACTTTATCAGATAAAACTTTTAAAATATTAATTCGTGAGTATTTATATCCAAAGCTAGGATTAAAGATATTCACTGAAGAATTTTCTAATTTTTTAAAATTATACAAAATATCATCAGTTGATGAAATCTTAAGGATTATTCCTCTAATATCAGTAGATATATTCTCCGAGACTTTTAAACTATGTAGAGCTAAAGGAATCTATCCGTATGATTATACTGATTCATTTTACAGATATGAATCAAGTGAACTCCCTACAAAAGAAAGATTTTATAGTATACGAAACCAGAAAAACATAACCGATGATGAATATGAAAGAGCTAAACAAATCTGGGAGTTATTTGATTGTAAAACCTTTGGAGATTATACAGATGTTTATTTAAGTTTTGATGTTTATATTCTCGCTGATTGCTTTGAAGAATTTATTTCAAGGTTTTATCCATTAAATCCATCAAATTATATTTCAAGTCCATCCTTAGCTTGGGATGTGTTGTTGCACTCTTCCCAAATAACTTTAGATCTTTTAACGGATCTAGACATGTTTAATTTGATCAAACATAATATTGGAGGAGGTATTAGTAGTGTTCTAGGGAAACGAAAGATAAAACCTTGTAATATGCGAATATTGCTACAAAACTTTAAGATAGAGGATGAGTTTTATTATTATCGATTAAAAGGTAAAAAAGAAGTAACTAAAGTAGATTGTGAAGATATTTTAAAATCTTTCTTCAATCCATCTCATATTCTATATATCGATGCTACAGCTTTATATTCTGGAATTATGACACAACCAATGCCCTATAAAGATTTTAAATGGGAAGATATTGATAAAATTGAGAAAATTTTAACAACAGAAAAAGATTCTAAAACTGGATATTTTATTGAGTGTGACTTGGAACATCCCAAAGATATTCATAAATATTCCAAAGATTTAATATCTGTTGAGATATAACAGTATGAAAAGACATATAATAAACCCATGTATATAGGGTTTGCAATTTTAGAATTAAGCAAGTTACAAATGTAAGAAACTTATTATGATATACTTAAACCATATTTTGAAGAAAGGATTTCATTGCAATATATGGATACATATTCTATGGTATTACATTTAAGATCAGAAGATTTGAAGAAGGAAATAGAAGAAACTCCTGCCTTAGCTGAATGTATAAATACAACTGGAGACCTATTTACCTTTAAAGATGAAAAACCAGTAGTACCAATTGATAAGGCTACCTTTACAAGATCTAAGCAATACTTTTTAAAGTGTGAAAAATTTGATCCAAAAAAAGATGTTAGAAGTAAAGGATGTAAAAGATGTGTTGCGCAATAACTAAGATATGAAGACTTTGAGAAATGTATAGAGACAGGTGAAAGATTGTTCAGAGTGATGCATAAGATAAGATCTGATAAGTTTCATGATCTTTATTTAGAAGAACAAAATAAATTAGTCCTGAATAATTATGACGATAAAAGAGCTATACTTTCTGATGGTATTCATACTATACCTTATGGTAATTATAAATTAGAAGTGATAAAAGATTTAGATAGAATAAATAAAATCTTAAATACAAAGTATATAGATTTAGATATTTACAATTTAACAGATTTAGAATGCTCTGACTTACTAAATAGAATCAATTAAAAATAAATCTTTTATTTCTTTTTATCTTTATTACCATCCTTAACTCCATCAATTTTTCTATTTATTTCCATAATTATATGTTGGTATTCTCTAATCTCTTCAGTTGTTAAAACTTTATCTTCTAAAGCTTTAACTTGGAATAAATATAATTTATTGATACCAAGTTCTAATTGTTCACATATTTCTCTATAATTTTTTTTCTTTTTACTTGTTACCCAAATCGAGACACCTTCACCTAAAAATAACTGAACAGCACTAAATCCCCCCATTATACCAGTAAGAATTCCAGCAGTTGCTCCTAAAACAGCTGGAGTTAGTCCTCCAACTACTGATGTTGCAACTGTTAAAATTCCTGCAACAGAGAGACAAGTAATCTTTATACTTGAATCAGCTTTAGTCCATCTACTTTTTATCTTTTTATAATGTTGTAATCTTTCTTCAAGTTTCTTTTTTTCCAATAAAAATTCGTTGATTCTGTTTAATTCTAAATTTTTTTCTAAAGGGGCAGATGGGGTAATAATTTCAACAGATGGGTATATCTGTGGATATATTTTTTCTTCTTCTTTCTCATATTCATTTTCTATTTTTGGACCCATTTTTTAAGAGGAAATTTTATGGATTTTATGTAAAGATTTAGCAATTTCATCAATTTTATCTTCTTCAAGAAGTTTATCATGTATAATTATTACATATATAACACCATGACCTCTTCCCATTTCAAGTTTGACAAAGATTATGCTAATATCTTTACTAGCTTCTAGTGTTTCATCATTTACAATTCTTATGCGTTTTATTTTGTATTGTTTTACTTCAATAACAATTAAATATTGTTTTCCTATTTCAAGTGGTTTAGGTTTCTGAAATGAAAAAGTATAAAACACTTGAAGTTTTGCTAATGAAAATATAAATTTATCATCTTTTTTAATATAGATTAACCCAACATCATCGAAAAACTTAACAACCATAAATATTGTGCAGATTTTGTAAGAGTGTAAGAAGGGATATCTATTGGTTTTTCTTTATCCCATTTTCCTGGAAAATATATAAATTTCTCTTCAGTGGCAAAAGGAGGCTTTAGCCGATTAATTATATAGTTATACTGATTTGGAATTAAACTTAGATAAGCTTTACGAAGCTTATCATGAAGTTTTTTCTGATCATCAATCTTTTGCTGTTCAATATTTTTTAAAGTTTCTTTTATTTGTGATTTAATCTGAGACTGGATAATATTACTAATATTTTGGATAATTTCGTCTTTTAATTTAGTGATATTGTCTTTATTTGCTACTTGATCATTGATCATCATTGTTATATCTTTTCTTGTTTTTTTCTATTATTTTATAAATATTATTTTCAAGTTTCTCAATATTTTTTTACTTTCATCTTTGACTATATTAGCATCATGTTGGATGATATCTATTTTATCTTTGATTTTATCAACTTTCTTTTTAAAATATTCCTTATTTACAACTTCATTATTTTTGATGCTCTCTTATCTCGAGAATCTATTTCAATCTTTTTAATAGCACAAAGTTGTCGTATTTCATCTTGTTTCCCCGGATCTATTTCTTTTTTATATTCTTCAGTCTCATGCTCCAATAATTCATTTTTATTCTCTACTTCTTCGAGTTGTTCGTAGACTTCTTGACATGTTTCTAAAGATAATTGAATGGCTTCTTCTAAAACTATTTTTTCCTTTAGTAAAATAGGAACCATACTTGCTTTTTTTCCAATTGTAAGATCTCTAATTTCATCTAGTTTTTCTGAAAGACGAAATTTTGTTTGTTCATTTAATTGAACTTGTTGTGTGAGTTGATTATAATCTTTCATTTTTTTAGTGAAAAATTTAGTGTTTTATTGTTTTAACAACTCTTCAGCTTGTTTCATGGAGTCATACTTTATATTTTGAGTGAACTGCTTTGCATTCTCAGGATTTACTGGTTGTTTACTTAGTGCATACTCGTTGCCCACTCGATGTCCACTCGTTGCCCACTTTTGTCCACTTTTGTCCACTCGCGGAATAGAAGATATTTCAATCTGATTTGCATTATTTTGACTCTGATTTTTATATTCTAAATAAACATCGATATGTTTTGCTCGTGTGTGTGCCAACATTCCCGCTGTATTTTTGGAGATAAAGTCACAACTGTGACACTTTGATGGCTTAAATGATGCTTTCTGTTTTCTTTTTTGAAAGACTTCTTCATTTATTTCAAGTATAAGATCAAAGTTCGCTTTTTCAAACTTTTTATTTTCAAAAATTCTGTCGTTACAATATGATTATATTAATTTTTAAATTTTTAAATTTATAATTCAATTTTAAATTAAATGTTTTTATCTCAAATATTGGTATTATTTCATGCAAAAAATATTACAAATAAAACATTCGTAAAGATATCAAACATAGTTTAATGTTATATACACAAATTTTTATAATTAATTGATTCATATTTGAATCTTCCAATTATTATTGACCGGAGTACTTCAGTCACCTATTCACATTTCTACAAAATCTATTTCGATATTATAGAGTCTATAATATATATGTAAAACCATATAAAGTGATGGGGAAAACGCAAGACAAAAGGTATAAAAAAGGAAGAATTTGGAATGAAAAAGTAGAAAATATTTAAATTCTTAGAGTTTGAGGAGTTAGTTAAAATTTCTAATTTACAAATTAATTTGTAGATTTTTATTTATTTAAGGAGTTCAAAATCAATATCAGTGAAAAAGATATTCAGCAAATCATCATTCAGTGTAATTATTGTCAATCCATTGATCCGGTACCGGTCCGATGGAAAACGGGAATCTTGAAGGCGACGAAATTTGGAGAAGAAATGCCATCGACGTTTCAAATTATTTATTGTGGACCATCGACCTTTGTAATATGGAGAAAAATTAGTGATGAGGGAGCTACTGAAGTGATTAAGAACTTGAGAAATATTTTCTATGAACGTGGAGCTCCTAATGAGTTGTTGGTGGAGAATTATTAATCTTTTCATTCTGCTACCTTTAAATCGGAGATGAAGGCGTGGAACATCAATGTCATATACCGTGCTGTAAATAGACCGAATGGTAATGGAATAATCGAAAGGAGTCATCGAACCGTCAAGGCGTTAGCCACAAGACCAGGAAATGGAATCCAAGAAACTGTGTATTGGATGAATAATACTCCACAAAAAAACGATAGACCCCCAGCCGAAATTCTTTACGGGTATAAACATCGGTTGAAGTTGATCGTTAACTCAACAGATCATATTGTAAAAGATAAAATTTTAGCCAAGTTCAAAGAGGGAGATAAAGTATGGGTGAAACCCAAATCAGACAGAGCGATGCGACGAAAAATGAGTGGAAGGAGTTATCAAGGGGATAATAAGTCCAGTCAAATTCTTAGTAACCATAAGGAATGTCGACTCGTTGCGCCATGTTGCTGATCTAAGACCGCGATGTCAACTGAGTGTTTCGGATCTGAGCGATTCTTCACAAAACGGAATAGATGGTGCGTGAGCTTCGACCTCCGAGGAGATTCTGTAATTATATCACATGGGATGAGTTTGGATTCGTCCAAATCTGGTGGAAATGTATATTGATGATTACAACTTAATTTTAATATTCTTGATTATGTGGGGTTAATTTGAAACGCATGTTTTTTGAATATATTTTATACATGTTGTGTCGCTGTTGAATTATTCTAGTGCTACAGTTTTTAAAAATCAAAATGGAAATAAAGATTTTTCTGAAATTAATTTTATACGGAAATTTATAATAAAAAATATTTTTTAATTAATGTTGTAAAAATTAAAACGGAATAAATATTATGAAATTAATTTTACATTGGAACTTATATTAAAATATTTTTATAATTAATGTTTTTAAAAATTAAAATGGAAATAAATATTTTTATGAAATTAATTTTACATTAAAATTATATTAAAATATTTTATAATTAAATGTCTAAAAATGATATTTAAGTTTAAGATTGTAAAAAAATAAAATGTAATTTATACAAAACTTACCAAAATAAAAATTACTTATATCGATATTTATATTTATATCTAGAATTTTAAAATTTGGTTTCTGCAAACTGAAAATATTTTTCTTCAAAAATTTATTTGTTTAAGGGAAGTTGTAGTAAAAATAAAATTTAGTCAGAAATCTTAATCTTAATCTCGAACCCAATAATATGAAAGCAAAACAGTTTACCTTAATTAAAGTCGATTTATTTTAATAGGAAAATGATTAATAAAAGCTTGAAAATAAGAATTTTTAAATAAATAATGAACATTTTATATTTTTACGAAATAATTGTAAAATGAATTAAAGTTAAGTTAAATATTTTTAGAAAATGATATTTTAAAATAAATGTTTATTATAAATTAATAATTTATAAATATAATCAAAATTAATAAATGGATAATACAGTTAATAATCGATAATATAAATATATAAAAGAAACTTGAAGAAAATTTAATAAATGAACTTTAGCAAAATTATTAAATTAACGAGAAATTTGTTGAAATATGTGTATTATTTCTAATAATATATTTTTTGTGTTAAATATGAATTCATAATTTGAAGGGTCAAATAACGGCAATAGCATAAATGCTAGTAAAAATTAATTATTATTTTTTCAATCCAGAGATATTTTAAAGTTAATTTCTTCCTATTTATATTTTATTTTACTAGCAAATATAAAAAAACAAAGTATTTCAATAATAACTTGTCTATTAAACTTAAATTTACCTAAATCTCACAACAAAAATAATTGTAAATTGTAAAGTTTATTGAAAGTATTTATGTTGAATCAATTCTTTTATTTTCGCCCTTTCACCTGGATCAATTTTCACGCAAGAATCGATGAGGTTTTTTAATTCTTCCGATCTTCCGGATGGAAGTTCATATTTTAAGGTGCCACTTCTAATTTGTGACAAATCGATTTTCGGTAACTCTCCTGTTTATAAATTACTTCAAGGAGGATGAAACATAAACACCTACCAGTCGCCATACGGATCAAGATAACACCGAACGACCAAATGTCCGCACGTTTGTCGTAAGGTTTTTTATCTCTTACTTCCGGAGCTAAATATATCAATTGTCCATCTTCATTGTTGAGCATATGATCGATTTTATCATTTGGATTTTTATCATAAAAGCATTTTATTATCGCATCACTGTGCATCTTCAAGTTGTCATCCGCGTCAACAAATATGTCATATGCTGCAAATAAATACCTAAATAATTTATAATAATTTAATTAATCAAACGTTTTAGGTCAATATAAATATATCCGTTACTGTGGATATACCGAAGGTATTCGAGGATCTGTTTGGACCATCTCCATATTTGATCGTTGGTTATATCCGGATGATTGAACAAATAGTTTGTTAATGTTCCTTTAATAATACTAATTTGGTAAAGATAAGTTCCCACCGATATTTACCCTCCTTCATGTATTCGAATCCTACATAAAGGTTTCCTTTGTCCGTATATATTCCATGAAATTGAAGAATAAATGAATGAGGGTTTTTGATTTGATGCTCAAATAATGTTTTGATGGTTTCTTTATCCGGTTTAAAACCAGCAAGATTTAAATCGTACTTCATCAGCAGCAAATCGGAGTTTGTCTTAGTATTCCTTCCTTCCAATACTTCCGAATTGTACCCATTATCAATGGTTCCACCAGGCCTGATCCCATTTAATCTATTCAAACAATAAATAAATAAATATTTCTAATAATATTAACGTCTGTAAGTAATAATATTTTATAATTGATTCACGCTCAATTCCACATTCGTAAACAAATTTGTCTTTTTCTAAAAGTTCATTTTTTAAAAACAAAAATATAAAATCGATTCCACAATTTAAATCCTTCTCAATTTGATCATAGATTGAAGACGTTTTATCAGTATTCGAATATTTAATCTTGATTGATTTATAATCATCTCCTAATATTGATCGGATCACAAGTTCCCCTTTTTTCCTTTGAAGCTTGATACATAAATAATCTTATCAAATAAAAGAAACCTTTCAACAACTGTTACAACATCGTCGTCTCTCAAAGCACAATCTTCAATCGAAGATTCATCTTTTAACTCTTCGCGTTCCTTTAAAAGTGCGATATCTCTCGAATTTGTGAATTTATAAATAGTTTGTTTTAATTCCGCGATTGTCTTGTCTTTTTCGATTTGTATTAAATTAGGAACACCAAACTTTGCTCTAATTTGAAGAACCACAATTTGTCTGAAAATTATAAATAAATAATAAGAAAACGTTCATGAACAAACTCGTAATTGCTTGAACTGTCGACCTCACACTCAATAATGTCACACAGTAAATTTTGTAAGAAATACTTATTATTGTCGATAACTCTCCCATTATGCTTCAGGGTCATGATCTTGTAGGAATGAGGTTCTGAGGCCGACCATTTTCTGCAGATTCTCTTCTTTATCTCAGTGACAGAATCCTTGTGATACAATTCTAAATCGACTTTATTGAATCCATTAATTAGGAATTTTGCGACGAATTTATTGTCACTGTTAATTTCTACGATGAAAAAGAAAATACTCAAAACAAAAAGATTTTAGAACTTGAAAAATACGAGTTAAAATAATTTAAAGATCAATGACGGAAATCAGAAAACCGGATTCTCCTACCCACCTTAGATTACAATATGAAATCATATCTTCTATTTTATTAACACGCCTAAGATTATAATTAGAAATAATGTGAATGTATAATACGATAACAAATTCAGGGAATTCAACCGGAAGAAAAACAAGTAATTTTATTTGGTTTAATTACATAAACCTATTTAGGTTAATTATATTAACAACGATAATTTAATTTATAACTGTAATTAATTGCTTGAGGGATAAATAAATAAGTCGTTTCTTTAAATCGTTGAATAGCAAGAGGGCAGTTTTATTCAAATATAATTTTGTGTTGTTCAGATTCTCGTTCTCCATACTGCTAATAACGTTTTGATTTTAAAAACAGTTTTGATTTTCAAATGGAATAAAAGTTATCTCAAATAATAAGTCCGTGAATTTAGATCAATCAAATTAAAGTTCAATATCAGTTTGAATGCGTATTTCTTTGATCCTGATATTTAATCTTTGGATTGTGTAAGAGTTATAAAGTTAAAAGTAGATATTGTAATTTCTTATTTTATATTATTAAAATTTTAATATTATATCATATACCATTTATTTGTAAATACGGTTAAATTAAAAATCCCAAAAATATCTTAAAATGTTTTTGAATATCTAGAAATTATAATAAATAAAATTGGAAATTTTTAGCGCTTGGTTAAGAAATTATCTTGAATGAATAGGAATATATAAATGCCACGAATGACGCTCCTAACAGATTGTACTAGGCAAAAGAGAAAATTCGTAATATTAATAAATATTAATATGTATATATATATATTGAAATAACCTTTTGTTGTCTCAAGATGTTGTAAAATTTCATTTAATCTGAAATCTGAAATTAAGTCACATGTCAAAATTATTTATTTGTTTAAATAAATGATTAATTTTGTATAAATAAAAAATTATTTATGAATAAAGACTTTAAAGTATAACCATAAATGTTTTAAAAGGATGAAAGCTTAGCAATGAAAGGAAGAAACAGTTCACAGCAACAATAAGTTTTCTTAATTTCTACGAAATATTATAACACCTATAAAGAATATCAA
>MQRK01221720.1:0-23473 GCA_001938485.1 Girardia tigrina
GTTCCTTACGTGGATGATGCACAAGGACCACATTCGGGACGTGTGCCTCTATCCGCGATACACTGGCCGCTGCGAGCCGTGATTGTTGTCTCCGTGTGATGCGGTTAATAAACTGTTTGAGTTGCTTCATGTTTCACTGTTTTATTTTCGATAACTGTTTATATTATTTGCTTCTATCAATGATTTATTGATGAATTTTATGGACACAGTAACGCATTCGGATATGTCTATTATTGATATTTGAAAGGTGTTTTGTTGTGATTATTGTGTAGAAATTATGCAGTCTCAGTTGTAAAAAGAGCTTCTTTGAAGTCCATTTTCCTGATTAATTTTTTATTAAAAGTGATAATCGATGAGCTTCATTTATTTTGTTTTCGTTTCGTGCGTTAATTGAAACAATTTTGATGAAATTTTATTAAAAATTTGAATGAAAAAGAAAAAAAGCAACCAAAAATTGACTATTGATCTATTAAATTTGAAAATTTTACCTTTTTAATTATCATTAATAATTTAGAAGTTTTGATAATTTTTCGCTAATGTTAACCTAATTTATTTAAGAACGATAAATAATAAATTATTATTAATAATAAAACGGTAAAGTAACCTCAATTTTTATTAAAACCTTTAACAAAGACAAGTGAACAGTTTGTAACATAAGAGTTGTATTGTGTGCCAGCATAATAATCAAGAAAATTTCGATTATATTTCAGAAGTGAATTGAGCATCGAGAAACTTTGCTATCCTGCGGAGGATGTTAGTGGACAATTAAACAACCTTCCATACACCAATGGTGTTACAAAATTTTTTTATTTCTCTGATTGCTTGAATGTCATTCGGTCTGATTCTAGCATAGATATATTGTCCAACAGTGCATGAATCACCCTTGAAATCAATACTAACGATTTTATCAAGTGGCTATGCAATTGAAAAATGCTCTCCTTGCATTTTGATTGCCAAAGTTGCCAGAGACTTGTACTCAGAAGATATTGTCTCTATCAATAGCAAATTGGGTGATTTAAGTGTATTTTTTGGATTGCTAACAAGAACTTCATTATTGATGATTTCAAAATTTCTTTGACAGTTGGCAAATTTTCGGCATGTTCCGCCCGACCCTCAGCTTGCCTCGAGAATCGGATGGAGTGAGCAGGGTTGTACAGTGATTTATTTAGATTTTGCTGGGCCCATTTATTGAGAAATGAATGAAGAGAAACACTGTATCCGGAATAATCGTAGCAGATGTTCACATCGAACCGAAACGACGATCGCTGTGATGCGCTCGTTATCTCAAATATTCGATTTGTTTCTCACAAAAATAGACAAAAACAAAAAATTCCAAATCGATTCAATCGATAAATCAATCGACTATAAAGACGCACACAAATCGCACAGAAAATGGAGAAATTCGTAATAAAAAAGAACGAGTTCGAGATCGACATTCAATTGTTTTTCGGCGATCCGAGACCCAATCTCTGTGCCCTTTCCTCTGTAGTGAACATGACTTTCTGTCGACAGTCAGTTGGCTATCATTGTTGTGGAACACAAACAACTGCCGAAAATGCGCCACGTTGAGTAAATATCGCAATTTTTTTGTATTGATCATTTTTAAATACAGATTTTAACTCATCGATTTTCACTTTCAAAGAATGTTGGATTCTATTCTCAATCCACGATATTCGATAGTCGTTATTCATCATAAAATTTAATGAAATCAAATCGCTGTGATTCGCTCGTTATCTCAAATATTCGATTTGTTTCTCACAAAAATAGACAAAAACAAAAAATTCCAAATCGATTCAATCGATAAATCATTCGACTATAAAGACGCACACAAATCGCACAGAAAATGGAGAAATTCGTAATAAAAAAGAACGCGATTCGTAAATGATATTTATTATTATTCAGCAATACAAAATTGTTTTATTTACACTTTATCACATTGGCACTGAAAACTCTGATTTATTTATTCCATTTAAACAAATCACAAAAAAATCAACAATCCAATTCAACTTCTCACTCGATCAATTAAAAAAACAATCAATTTCAATTTCAACCAATTAATTAACATAATTCGATTTGATTAAAAAACAATTTCAATAATAAAAATAATGATAATAATTTAATTTAATTTAAAAATATAATAATTCAAATATTCTAATCCCGAACACGGCATAATATAATGATGAGCCCCAGCAGATCAGAATCGGTGCTGGTGGAACTCCTATTTATAAAAAAGGTTTTTTTGCTTGCGATTTTTGACTGAAGAAATCAAATCGACAACATCTTTAAACTTATTGCGAACTATTTCGGCAACATTGTGCATAAGGTCTGAAACACATGTGACATGGAAAAGCTTTGGATATAATATTTTTGATGAATTTCCAACAGAGACTATATATCTTGCATCATTTATAAGCAAAAGACAAACTTTTCTCTACCAATAGCTGATAGGAGAACGTGCACAGCATGATTGCGGTACCCTGTAGTCGTGAGGCGGATGTGGGGTCGGGGGAAACGTTTAATTTTATTTTACTTACAAGAATCATTTCCTTTAGCAATCCCTTCGCTCTCTCCTCATCAGTGCCATAATTATCCGATTTCACAAGCAAAGAATCATCGATATTAAATCTGTCAACTAATTCTTTTCGGTTGGACACTGGTATATGCTCATCGAATCGTAAATTCACAAACCGACTGAACACCAACACCTCACGACCCGCAAACAACTCTCACATGTTACGTGGATTTGGAAATCATTCATTGCAGATAAATTGTCAAAAATAGAATCCGAATTTTCTGCTGCATGACTTTTGTAATAATGATTTCTCAGCAAACAAGGATGATTGCAAAGTTGACAAAATTCCCTAATTTTTTTGACAATTTGATACTTGTCGTTTAGCTGAAGAGTTGTCACGCAGTTTAGCTAAAATTTTGTCATACAACTTTTGCAGAGTAGCTGTTAAAATTAAAAAAACACATTTCCCTATATTGTGACTTTTAATCAAAACAAAAACAAAAGAATTTCTCGCTAAAATTTTATTATTAATTCAATCAAACAAAAAATTACAATTATAAATTCGACCAAATTAATACACAAATTCTAAATGATCAAAAAAATATTTAAACCCTTTAAAATCTTTTCAAGAAAATTCAATTCCCAAAAAAATTGTTTAGTTCTTACGACAAAAATTGACCAAATTAGTTCGATTAAAAAAATCAAATTTCGTCTTAAACCAAAAGATTCGTTTAAATTCAAACTTTAATTTTTTTTAAATTCGTCAAACACTAGCAATGTGTTTGATAATTCAGTCCATTTCAGTGGAAAAATTAGCAGCGGTCAGAAATTTTATGGAAAACAGTTAACCGTATAAAACAAGTTTGCTCAGGATTTTTAATCAATCCAACAAGAGTGTGACCAATATCAATTTTTGTAAAAAAATACTGTTTAGAGCAGGGATGGCAAATTGCCTGAAACCAAATTGCCAGTCGTCCAGTATCCTTTCGAGATGTGGCAGTAATCTATTTGCAATGATTCGGGCCATGATCTTTCCTCCTACATCAAGTAGGAATATGCCTCTATAATTATTCAATTCCTTCTTGGAACCCTTTCCTTTGTATAGGATCACAACTTTCACCGTTTTCCAAGCCTCCGGGAATTCTGCTCTTTCCTAACAATTGTCCACGAAACATTTCTGTATCTTCTCAGTCAACTGGAGACCGCCCCATTTATATAGCTCTGGAATGATACCCTTGTTTCCAGGAGCTTTATCGTTCTTTAGTTATCCAATAGCGGTACCTACTTCTTCTACGTCCGGTGAGTGGTCTATTTCGAGTGCTTGGTTCTGTTCGATTTCCACGAGATAGTCTCTTTCGCTTTTTCTGAATAGATGTGAGAAGTTCTCTGCTAACACTTCGTCCTTCACACTGCTTTGTACAGTACAGAGAGAGAATTCCTTCGTTTCACTATTGCAGAGGACTCTGAGCTCCTTGTATAACTCAGAAGTCTTGCCATAAATTCTCTGTTGAGAATTCCTTCTATTTCTTGCCCAATTCCCTCAATCCTCTCTCTTTTCCATTTCCTGAGATGCCGCAAGGTGTTCAGTCTTGCAGTCTTCCACGTAGAATATGTTCTTTCACATATATTCCGAATGTATTCTTTCCTTCGCTTCCATTTCTCCTGCCGTAGCAGTTTCAGCTCTTCTAGGTGTCCGTGTAGCCACCTCTGATTGAGTGGGACTTTTTTCTTTCTATATCTTTTTGAGGTCTTCAAAATGACCTTCTCCACATCATCCCAGCTCTCGACATTCGGACAAGCATGTCCTGTGTCACTACTGATGGCCACTTTGTTGTTCTGCAAAGAGAATCTATCAATTTTTCCTTTTCTTTTCTTTCTTCTATCATTCGCCAACTTGGCTACCTTATTGTTATTGGTGATCCATATCGTTAACTCGACTAAGTCGTGGTCAGAGCCGCAGTCAAAATTCGGGTAGCTTTTGACATTGCTTATCCTGTTGCACCTGCTCTTTTGCGACAGGAATAAGTCCAGTAGTAGTCTTTTTCTCGTTGCAGCGTGTGTCCAGCTAGTTCTCTGCGCCATCTTATGTTTGTAGAAGGTGTTCTCTACTCGTAAGTTGCACGCGTCAGCAAGATCTATTAAAAGATCTCCGTTTTCTGATGTTACTGTTGAACTAGTGTAACACCCGACAGTCTTTCCGTTTTCCTCCGTCCGATTAAGTCGACAGTTGAAGTCGCCTCCAAGTATCAGTTCGTGTTTCCACTTTTCAGCCTCAGTCGTCGCCCTTTCGACATGTTCTTACAGTAATACGAAGAACTCTTCCTTTTCCTCACTTGAGTGTCCACTGTCAGTCGGAACGTATACATCCACCACTGTGATCGACCTTTGGGGTATATGACAGAGAAACACTCTCTCACTGATCTCTTCGAATTCGATGTTAATTGAATCCCCAGATTTTACCATCATGGCTACGCCGTTTTCCCTTATGCTACTCGTGCTGCCACTATGATGGATCCTCCAATCCCCGAAAGAGGCAATTTCGGTTCCGATCCAGTGCGTCTCTGTGAGTATACACATATCAATTTTCAGTTTTTCGAAAATACTGACGATGTTTAGTATCTTTTCATCGGTTAAGCCTCAAACATTCCAAATTCCAACCCTCAGTCCACTGCAAGTGGAATCCTTAACAAGGGATCCTCCTCTCGGGAGCTTAATGACTTCGGGTCCTTCCAGACCCCTTAGTAAATGATTTAGTAAACAGTTTGTCACTTTATTTGGACATGAGTTACATAAAAACATAACCCACTTCCTTTAGTGCATTTTATTTTTTCCTGTTCTGTAGGTTTATTAGTACAAAAGTACAATAACCTTCTTAACAGGAGACTCGCAACAACTTAAAATCGTGATTTAATGTTTAATTGTTCATTTAAACAATTTTTTTCTATTATTTTGAAATAATTTAATTTGAATAATTAAATTTTACAAAAATTATACATCTGTTTATTTTTAAAAATAGTTTAGTTTTTTCTCTCAATTGACTTTATCAAAATGAAAATAAATTTTAAATTAATTTATTAAAAACGATTAGCAGAAAATGTGTCATTTATTTTGAAAATTAAAATATTATATGTGATATTACATCTTACCATCAAGTATATATAATATTTTAAATAAGCATTATTACTAAGTAAATTATTAATAGTAATTCAAAAAATTGGTATATCCATTCTTTATGCCGACAGAATTCTACTTGACCAACAGAATTTTAGTTATCTTTTGTAAAACAGAAAATTATTATTACATTTTTAATAAATTTATTATGTTATTAGTAACTATTTCAATATTTTGCTGAAGGGAATATTTCATACAAAAACATTTTACGATTCTATTTTACAATTAAAATGTTACTAATAACATAATAAATTTATTATAAAGCTTAGAAGGGATAAACCAGTAGAGAGAAACATACTGACGGTGATTGTGTTTATGACACCTTCAGCAATAAAAAAATATGTAGAGACGGATGGTAAAAATTATAAAGAAAACTGAAGGCCGTATTTACCAAAGAAAAATTCTTAAATGGAAAATCACATTAATTGAATGTGATAGATATGTAAAAACTATATGATTATTGCGACTATATCATTATTCTTGTATTAACTGTTCGAACTTAATTGTTTTTTAGGAATTCCCAGTAAACATTTTAAGCTAAAAAAATTTGTCATTCATGGAAATATTGAAACGAATGGGCTTCGAAGAAAATAAAGCATAGTCGCTTTGTTTGTCTATGAAATTAGAGATTGTTTAAACGTTTAATTTGCTAAACGAAGACCGTTTAAACGTTTAGATAACTTTAAAACGTACCCATGTATAGTTGTTACTGCAAAAATAAAAAGTCAATAACTCATAAAAAAACCTTTATTCAAATATTTATGTATCTCCTCGAACTGTCAATTAAAACAAATGAATTTAATTTCTTCACTTTATCACACAAATTTTTTATTGAAGGATTAATTAAATGTAAAAAACTGCAGCAGCATTCCTCCACGTTAAGAGTCTTCCTCCAATGACTAGGTATACATCAGTCGGCTGTATTTAACTTACATCCTATATTCTATGACAATAGTTCTATTTATATTATTTAGAACAGCCCAACGACATTGAATGACAAGTAAGAACAGATTTGAATGACAATATAATAAAACGTGTCACGTTTGCTGAACTCTGTACGTTGAAGTATGTGCCATGACTGTATATATGTCTTCAATATTTATGATTATAATTAAGAAAATACAGTATTTATGAATTCATTACCGTCAGAGATCGAATTTATTCAGGTAAATTAATGCTTATTTTAAAATATTCAAGTAGAAATCATTCACGATCAGCCTATATTTGTGGATATCAATGGTATTGGTCGAGGAAAGGTTTATCCGATCGATAAGTTACAATCTCTCTTCAAGAATCAAGAAGAAATCGTCAATGTGATCGGGATCATTGGAACGCAACATGAGCTTCCCTGTTCTCTAACTGAACTGTCCGGTATGATTCCTTCATTTCTTCCCAACATTTGAGACTTCGTTTAGATGAGCATTATAAAAACAAAATCATTGTTCCCGATCAGTCGACCTTAGTAGTCGCTCCATGGAGTGATGATTCTTCTCTCGCGTTTGTTTTCTTTGATATTTATCAAAGCAACAGTACACCATTCCCTTGTAATCCTCGTCTTTTAGCTAAAAATAAGATCAAGGTTATATTTTGAAAATTTATTTTTAAAACTGTTTTTGATATCCCTTTAGGAACTCGAAGATATGGGACATAAGTTTGTTATGGGAATCGAGAATGAGTTTCGATTGTTTGACAAGATCACCAAACAGCCCTTCCAGGATAAGATCAAACCAATGGTACAATTTTCACAAGCAACTCATCTTCTTCCTTACATGAGAAAACTGAAAAGGGATATTAAAAGATATGGTTAGATCTGTTATACTGAAGAATTCTTTGAAGAAATACAACAGGTATTGAGATGGAGTATTGGAATTTCGAATATGGTAGTGGTCAAGTAGAAGTTCCATTGAGAAAATACAGTGGGATAGAAGCGGTGGATAATGAATGGATGTTCCGAGAAATGGCGAAATATATTGCCGACAGCATGGGTCTTGTTGCCAGCAATATGACGTTTCCATTAGCGACGGAATCGGCTAACGGAATGCACATAAATCATTCTTTATGGAAGGAAACTGAATCTGGATTGGTAAATGAGATGTGGAAGGATTTTGGACAAGCAGATTTATCTGACGTAAGCATGTTATTAGTAAAATAAAATAATATTTAAAATACGAATAAATCAATTATCATAAATAAATATAAAAGAAGAATAAAAATAATAGGATTTTGGAGAGGGAACATAATTTATTGAATTTTAATATTTATCGAATTTTATTATTTAGAATTTTAAATTTTAGATATATTTCATACATTAAAACCGTGATTATCCAACCACGCGAAGGCACATTAACTGTTCTGCGATAGAATGAAATATAGAATTGAAAATTGTCACAAAAAGAAAATCAGTACAATGCAAAATAATGGTAATGTAATCAGTAAATGAAAATTATGTAATTTGTAATATATATATATATATATATATATATATATATATACTAGATATACTAGATATATATACTAATAAATATATACTAGACCAAGTGGTGCAGTTAGTCATACAAAATATTTTATTCATCATTTACTTCACTGTTTTTCAAACTTTATTTTACCACGTCTCCCTTAAAAAATATTTTATATATGACACCTCCCTTCCATTTTATAAAATAATACAAACAAAAAAATTTTTATTGCAAAAACATTTATTAATACAAATTATGGAAAACAAAAAAAGAGATTAACAATATTTGATTATTGTCTTATTACTGAGATGGATGTGCTTGTCTATTCACGCAAAGTTTATCAAATCTCTGTGTTTTTGACGAGAAAGCTACTCGTAGCTCTTTTTATACAATTAAACGAATTAGATATTTTGATTTCTTTGCAGCTAATGCAGAAAATCCTGTTTCACAAGCTTTGCTTGACAAAGTATTATATTCTGTCATAAACTTAAATTTTAATTTATAAGAAATTTTTACACACATAAGTTATTTTAAAATTTAAAATAAATCAAAAAAATTAATAATTAAATTAATTAAATTAGGATTTTGATACTAATAAGTTTTTCAATTAATAATATTTGATTAATTCTTTATATTTTTCTTTAAAAATTAAACTTCTAAATTACCTACTATTTTGACCATTAAGTAATTATGCTATTAAAAATATTTGTTTTATTTCTTCTTCAGAATTTTATTTTTAAAACTTTAACAATCATTTGAAAAATTGGTCGCTGTGGCTAATTTTCACACATCCACTTAAACTAATCAGCGCCTCCATATGGAGGCGCACCTAACAGTTTGGAAAACTCTGATTTACTTGATTTAAGTAATAAAAAAATTATGTATTCTTGATTGATATAATGTTCGGATATCTCGGATGTACTTCGTACACATATTCGTACATCTTCGTGCTTTTAGCCATTCACTATTTTCCTTTTGGTTGATTTCTAATCAAGATGGTTAATATGAAATGAATAAAATGAGTGAGCTTTGGTAATCTAGAATTGGAGATGCGAGTGGCTCAATCATTAATTCATCCAAATATTGCTGAAATCTGCAAAGATCATCAAGCTCATGTATCGCATTAAATTTAAATTTTTACGTATTGTAAATTTGAATGATTTTTAAAGAAAAATGTTTACATTAATCAGGTACTTTATTCTTTTATAAAAGAATATTTTGAAAAGTGTTTTGTTTCTGAACAATAATACTCTTGTTTTTATTGTGTTTTAGAATCCGAAAAATTTCGCCACTTATGTTTTAAAGGTAATGTATTATTGTAAGTGTTCCGCAGGAATAAATGTTAAAGTTTAGTGTTCCCTTGTTTCAAAAAGATTGAGAATCACGGCATTAAATTATTGCAAAAGAAACTTTAGAGTAAAAAAATATGTTTAATAAATAAAAATATTAGAAAATTTCATGTTTAAAAAGATTTTAAATCAATATCTAAAAGGAGAATTTTATCATTGAAACATTATTATAAAAATCTAAATTTTATAAGAATATAAAATCATAATGAAAAGTTTAGTTTAATATTCTTTAAAAATGTTTATCATTTAAAATAGAAACTTTATAATCGAAATAATTCTGATATGAAGATTTTTTAAATGAATTAGAAGGCAAGAATGTTAATTAAACATTTAAAGAATAAAATTTTAATTAAAGAAATGTTATAAAACTAATTTTGTAAATTCCCAAAAAAAGAAATGATAAATTAAGTATTTGTATTTATATTACATTATCTTTATCTATAAACAGTTTGTCCGAGGGAAAAGTTGTTCCTTGAATATATATGTTCGCAAAATATGTTAGTGTTTGTTCGACCGATCCTTAGGAGACTGGCAAATAGCAAATCCTCATCAAGAAAGAAGAATGTGAATATCAAAGAATCTCTGGTGATATTGAAAAATCTTTTAATCAGTTTGTAGAGAAATAGCAATCGGATTTAATTACAATTGTTTAATCGAACTAATTAATTGCGGTGAATTTGAGCGGGTAGAATTTTGATTTAAAAATAAAACTTGGCCATCAGCTTCGACTTATCAAGCTATCGCGGCCATGAACCGGATTAAATTTATGGATGCTGACCGAACGTATGATGGCTGCGGCGATTTCGCGATTTGGTAACGCAAGTTTGATCTGACATCGACAAAAGTCCGGCGCTACCGATGCTCTTGACCCGGTGCTCATTGGATCTTTTTTCGGGGTTGACGAGCGAGTACCAGCGGAACTATGATGCAGTAAAGGCCGCACTGTCAGAAGCACTCTGGTCCGATCCACATGAGGCGTTCGAGCATTTTTATCGCGATCGATTCAACCGGCCGAATCGATCGAGGAGTATATGTCGTCCCTGCGGCGTCTCGCGACCATCATCTGCATGGGGCAGGAGCCGCAGGAAAATTTTTGCACCAGGCATTTCTGGCTGGTTTGCAGACAGAAGTGTCGAAACATCTTTTACTCGGAAACAAACCTCTACGAGACCTGATCCCAATATTGCGGTCACTTCTCCGCATCAACACGAGAATGAAGAAGGCGGTCGAACCACCAAGTGGTGGAGTGATGGCATCAGCTTCGAACGTCAAGTACGGCGCCAATCAGAGACAGTGTTTTAGATGCAACAGGCGCGGTCATCTGCAAAAGGACTGCAGGGTGTTACTAGAAGTGAAGTAGGGTCCATCACCATTTTCAAAATTCAGAGCGTGCTTCATCGGCAGCGCACTGGATCATTTTTGTGTGGCTTGTCCACAACGGAATCGAAAGTCGGGAAAAGATCAACAGGCCCTCTCTTCTGCGCAGGGCAGGTACCTGTGAATGGCGAAGCGCCATTACCCGTAGTCGTCGTCCGAGTAGGAGGAGAATTGGTGAAAGGACTCGTCGACACGGGGTGTTCCGTAACCATGATGGAACAGCGGTTGGTGCGACCGGATCAAATTTCAGGCGTATCCGAAAAACTGCAAACGTTACTCGGTCAAGCAGTAGTGACACACGGGCATGGGTGGAAATTGAAGTGTTCGGCAGCTTTTAAAGTGCTGAGTTTTGTTGGCTAAAAGTTTGAAGTCGATAGGAGTGGATACAATCGCCTCAATGGGAGGGGTGAATGTGGGTGCCACAGGAAAAGGAATCAGATTCGGCGCTGGCACAGTGAATGGACCGTAACAAGCGCAGTGTAAGTCGGGAGGCAGACATAGAGCATCGACCGAGGCCGCTGTTGCAGCGCCAGTGAAAGACTCGTTGGATCAACCGGGAATTCAGACAAGTGCATTGAAAGGCTCTTCACCAACTCGTATCGTCGATCAGAATTTCACGGCAGTGTTCGATGGATAATCTTTGTCCGTTACGTGGCAATGGAAAGATGGGCGAGCGAAAGGATAGATGGTGGAATGTGAAAGACACCGGCAGTCGATACTGCCCCTCATAGAATATTTCAAGAAGCAAAAGCGAAGGTTCGACCAGTCCTCGACTTCCGGGAGCTCAACGAGTCAATCTCAATTCATACGGCTGAGAGCCTTGTGTGCGCTGAAAAGTTGAAGAAATGACGCCAAATTGGATGAAACCTGGTCATTGTGGATTTGCGGCGTGTTTACGACAAATCAAGGTCAATCAATCTTTGTCGGCTTACCAGGTAGTACAACAACGGAATAGATCTTACTATCTAACCAGGCTCAGGTTCTGGTTCAGTGTAGCCTCAAAAATAATGCAGAAAATTCTATCACACGTATTGGGGTCGGATCCGGTGGTGCAGGTGAACACAGACACATACTACGATGACATCGCAGTCAATGTCGCCGAAATGCCGGTCAATCGAGTTCTAAAAGTGTTGCTGTGCTTCGGATTAGAGGCTAAAGATCCAGTTCTCATAGACAGCGGTCGAGTGTTGGGTCTCTCGGTTAAGGTAGACGAAGGCGGGAAATTACGGTGGTACCGTGGCGGAGAAGTTCGACCACTGCCAGAGCAAGTCCCTCGCCGCAATTTATTCGCGTGGACCGGTCAATTGGTGAGACATTACCCGGTCTGTAGTTAGTTACGGCCGGCGTGCAGCACCCTCCAAAGGATGACCAGCGATTGTGGATGGGACACGGTCGTGGAACCTCAAATTGTGGAAATAGCTCGGCAGTTGACACACCGGGTCCAAACGTAAGATCCGGCCAAGAGCGAATGGGAGGTACAGCAAATCGAGAGGGGGCGTATGGGGTGCCACGCAAGCTTAATCGCGGTCGGTATATGCATTGAAATAGGTGATGTAGTCGTTGAGAATGCGTCAAAAAGACGACACTAACCACATCAATTTAACTGAGTTGTACGCTGCAAACTGCGCACTCAAAGAGGGAGTCAAATGGGGAATTCGGGAATTGGAATTATTAACCGACTCAGCAACAGTCACTAAATGGCTCTCATCGGCACTTTCGGGACGCGAACCGATTAGATATCAGGCACTCAGCGAGATTCTAATCAGGCGGCGGGTGCGCCTATTTAAACAAGTCGTCGTGGAAGAGACATTGAAAGTCACCATAATACTGGTCTGATTTGAAGAAAACAAAGCGGATGCGCTGAATCGGGTTCCAGCGAGCTGGTGGACGTTCGCGAGAAACCCCGCGGTGGCAGCAGCAGTAACTGTCGGAGATCAACGGGAATCAGAGGATGGTCTTAAGCAACTTCACGAGATGCATCATTTCGGTGTGAAAAGATTGATGTTCTTAGCTAGAAAAATATGGGGTCCGGGCAAGGTGTCAGAAGACCAAATCAGAGCAGTGATTCAGGAGTGCGAGCAATGTGCATCAATCGACCCATCGCCAATTCAGTGGATGAAAGGTGATATCCGGGTAAGGAAATCATGGACCCGATTTACTGAGGATGTAACACACGTTGTGGCGGTAAAATGTCTGACCATGGTGGACTGCGGCCCCAGGAAATTTATGATATGGCACCAAATTGCGACGAGAGTGAAGCGGATATCTGTTCCGCAATGAACAGCATCCGGAATAAATTCGGTCCACCAGAGGAAGTAATTATCGATAACTATGCACTTTTAGGGGGTCGGGTGTGTCGAGTCTGCTAGAACGAGAGGGTACTGAAGCTCACTTCAGATGCGTGAACCGTTCGAGCGGAAATGGAATTTTGGAACGCGGCCACAGGACTATTAAACAAATGGTGGCTCGGAGTAACAGACCGGTCGGTGAGATGGTTGCATGGTATAATGCAACACCAAAACCAAGTGGCATCATTCCAGCCTCAATCATCTTTGCACACAGACGGAGGCTATTATTGTCTAAGGCATTCAACCTCACTAACATCAGTCGGAGTCCAGAAATAAAAACTAACGGATTTCGAATTGGAGATGAATTATTGTGAAACCGTATTCGTGCATGCCACAGTGGAAACGTGCAACCATTACCGGGTTGCACCTGCCGCATCAAGTGGAAGTCGACAGACCCTCCCACGTAAGTCACGTGCGGTTTGGCCCCACCCGCGGCGAGCAGTGATGATGTCGGACGAACCGAGATTAGGGATACGGGCGATCCGCGCGCGACTAGTGAAAATAGCGATCGGGACGGGCCACAAGCCATCGAATGCGAGTTAGAAGAGCGAAGAGAGACTCCGGTGGGGCGAGATTCGAAGAATTTATCTGTACGGGAATTCAAGCCAGTGTTGGTGATCGGGTCGCCCCCTACTCAAGTGGTGTCTGCTTGTGTACCTTGAGGGCAGGGGGCGCGTGAAAAAATAGCAATCGGATTTAATTACGATTGTTTAATCGAACTGATTACTTGCGGGGAATTTGAGCGGGTAGAATTTTTATTGAAAAATAAAACTTTGCTATCAGCTTCGACTTATCACAGTTCTAACGGAAGTGACATAAAAATCAATTCTGAAAAATTATTTGAATAGAGCAAGTTGTGACGCTTGAAAAACATCGTTTCTCAGAAATATTAAACAAGATTTCCATGTCTCAAAAATATATTAAATTAATTAAAATAACGGATCTCTAATATTTGACTCATATTCTTCGATCATCCATTGAATAAATAATCTCAAATATGTTCGTACTGAACGGTGAAACCGATTTTATATTATGATTTTTATTGTTCAAAGTATTCTTCAGTCGGAGTCAGAACAGTGATGCCAGCGGTCAGGCATCAATGGGTCAGAAGGACGACTAACGAGTTTTTTTATGTCTATTCCAATTATTCAATGATCTCTAATTTGGATTGAATTTCAAGTGAAACGAAACCATCAATTTTACCGTAGACTCGATTTATTAATATTCTGTGTGATCGATCAACAACGGTTCAAAAATATCATAAAGATCACAGTTTTATTTGTAACAACAAATCGAACAGTTTATTTTATTTTGACTATTATTAATTAATTTTATCGATTGAAGAGAAAAGAACACGTTGCAGAACATTCTATATTATTAAAATAATAAAAAACCGTATAGTAAAAAAATAAATATACTATATAGTAAATATAAAAAAGGGGAAAGCAAAGTAGGTCCACGAATTTGCCAATAGAAGGTGTGAAAATACTGCAACACGAGAAATTGATAAATTGCCAAACTGTATTTTAAATTATACACAAAACTGGAAAATCACTGATTTAAACAACAATTAATTCACACCTTCTCTTGCATTCAAGGCACACACGCTTGGAGATCCCACCTTTCTCTGTCGACTTCAATCCTGCGCAAACAAAGTCCACGAACCTTTGCTGATGGGACAACTGTTCGTTGCGGCCTCGGCTTCCTCACCTCGCCGGTCGGTTGCTGGTCGCCACCCGTTCCTTTTCCATTCAGTCAGCTACTGGATCACCTCTTTCTCGTGTTGCTTGACCGACGCGTAGGCAGCAGCTCCCCCGAGTGACTCAGACAGCCTCGCCGCTATTCCATTTCCATGCAGCTGTCCATGAGCATCGATCCTCGTGCGTGAGGTTGATTTGCTTTAAACACCGCCACCTGGTGCTCACCCTATCCGCACTTAAAGCACCTGTTTAGTTATCGCGACTCTAGGTTCTCGGTTCGATCAGTTGCTTTTTGAGAGGGGCGCTTCCCTGTCGAACATTCACACGCGAAATGCCCATTTCCGCCATAGGAGTATCATCTCAGTCGTCCTGTATCCGGTAATAAAGGAAGTTGAGGCCGATTTATGGGTCGTGCGGTGGTCGACAGGTGGATTACAATGATAGATGACAGTAAAGTGCGAGCCTCAGAGAGTAAGTTTGAGGTGGTAATCGGTGACGTTTTATGCGTTACGTAGTGTTTAGTTTAAATTTAAGTTTCACAAAAATAATTTATTATTTTTTTAATTTGAAAATTTAAAAGTTATGAAATAAGTTTAAATAAATTTTAAAATTAATAATTAACGGATTAATATGTGAAGAAATAATTTTTTTAATAAAAGGGTTTATTGTAAATTTAAATTAATTAGTTTTTATGATAAAGTTTCGTAAAAATGTTTGAACTAATTTAAAGTTTAAATTTCGTAAATTTTCAAAATTTAATCGAAAAATTTAATGAATTAATTTTGGGCGAAATAATTGAATTATTAAGAAATTTGTTTAAATATGTGAATTGTTGATATTAATAAATTTTGTAGTGTTAAATTATGACTTCGGAATTTGATAATACTGAAAGTGGCATAAACGCTACTTACATGGTGAACAACGCTGCTTTGGACAACTTCACAAACCAATTACTACCTGAAAAGTTCAAGAAAGGTGACAATGTGTAGACGTTCATAGAAGAATGTGAAACATTCTTTGAATTCGCGGGAGTGGCAAAAGCGAAACAAGACGTCATTGTCTTTTGTCTGTTGGACAGAGACATAAAGGAAAAATATAAGACCGTTGACAAGTCGATAAGTGGTTATAAAAATCGACTTTGAAAAACATTTGGTAGGACATCTTCAATATTTGAGGATTGGTCGGTAGATTGCCGGTATAGCATGAAGGATGATATACCTGAAGTTTTTTTCGAAAAAATAGAAAAGATGACAGAAAGAATTATGCAACATAACATGTAAAAAGAAAGCATAATGGAAAAAATATTAATGAACTGTTGTGATGACATAGATATCATGAAAGAAGTTCGGATGAATAATCTAAAATGAGTAGAACAAATAAAAGAAAAGATCAAAATGATACACGAGATTAAGAGTATAGAGGATCAGATAAACGTAGTGAGAGAGAACGGAACGGAGAACAGACCCAGGAGCTACAAGGATGCTGTGACTCAAAATAATAATACATTTGAACAAAAGCATACAAGAGTCGGGGGCACAGAAAAGAACAGATATACTAATGGTCAAAACTGGGAGAGAAACCAATACTCGAGCGTAACAAATAGACAACGTGAGACTAGGAAATGCTTCGGATGGGGAATGGAGGGACATATTAGAAAAAACTGTACAGGGAGACAAATCAAATGTAATGGTTGTGGACAGCAGGGACATGTAAGAAGAAACTGTCCGAATATCGAATGTAAACGGTGCCATAATAGAGGACATCGGGAGGACGAATGTTACACACACTTAAACGGCAGAAGAAACCAACAAAGATCAACGAATAACAATTATCAAGGAGGGGGTTACAATCAACGACAATATAGAGATAGAGAAGACAGGAGAAGAGGAGACAATAGAGGATTAGTAGCGAACATTGAAGAAGAATATGAAGAATCGGTAATGGAGGAAGATCACCCAAAATACAGAGCCTCGACAGAAGTGGAGCCAGTCGGGGCAATAAACTAATAAATATAAAGGACTCCCAAAATATCGGTATTTATAGTAAAAGTAGTATAACAGATATTATAGACGTAATGAGTGACAAATCAGAAAATATTTAAGCAGTAGAATGGATCGTAAATGATAAAGTTCGGAAGTTTTTAAAAAAAAGATGTATACGGAGATAATTGTGAAAAATGTTTAGTTGAACCAGTAGATGACAGACATACTAGCACAGAAACTAGGATTTTAACCATAGAAGAATGGAAAACTGAAAATATCGTATACAACAAAATGCAAGGTCGACCAAGTGTAAAAGTAAAGATACAACATATCAAGGAGGACTGTTTATCAGATACTGGGGCTAGAGTGAACGTCATGAGCAAGACGATTTTTGACAAACTAAAGGATGTGTAATTGGAAGCAGCAGATATTAAATTACACTGCGCTAATAACAGTCCACTAGAATGTATTGGTAAGATATCAGTGAATGTAAATATCAAAGACAAACAGAGAAATATAACGTTTATAATTGTAACTGACATTAAACCAGACATAATAGGAGGGATAAATCTTCTTAAAATCATTAAATTAAATCTTCTCCAAATCATTAGAAAAGCATTACGAGATTTTAGACAGAGTATTGGATAGAATTGAAAAGGCAGATCTCAGAATTAATCCAGAAAAATGTCATATTTTAAAGACAGAAGTCAAATTCCTGGGTCATGTAATCAACGAAAAAGGGATTCAAACAGATCTGTCCAAATTGGAAGCTATTAAATCCTTTGAAAAACCGAAATGTATAAAGAATTTAAGAAGTTTCCTAGGGATCTGTAACTATTATAGAAGATTCATCAAAGATTTATGCAACGAACGCAAAGACATTGTGTGGATTGGACAAGAATAAATTATTATGGACAGAGGCGTGTGATATAGCATTTGCTGAGATGAAGGAAGCCTTGACTATTCCCCCAATTCTTGGATTCCCAGATGGGGAGAAGGAATTTATTCCACATGCGGACGCTAGTTTCGACACCATCGGAGTGGTTTTGTCACAGAAATGGTCACGAGAGAGTCATTGCATATGGGTCACACTCAATGAGTAATCATGAAAAAGGTTAATGCATACCAAGAAAGGAGTTATTGGCAATCTATTACTTTTGTCAACATTTTAACCATTATTTGTACGGAAAAAGATTTATTCTGCGGACAGATCACAAGGCAATTACATTCATGCTGAAGACAAAGAAACCGATTACAGCGCAATTTCAGACGTGGATAAACTATGTATCAAGTCTGGATATACAACTAGAATACCGAAAATGAGTGAACCATTCTAACGCAGATATGTTATCACGGAACAAGTGTGATACATGCACACAATGTTTAATAGCACACGAAGAGGCAAAGACGCAGGAGATCAAGACGCGAAGGATAAACGTAGTAGGCATCACATATATATATATATATATATATATATATATATATCAAGAAGGAGTCATGGACAAAATAAAGATGAACATAAAGACAGGTAAAAACAGAAACCTTGTGATTATAGATGGTATAATAAAGACAAACAAATGAAAAATTTGGATACTGAAATCAAACAGAGAAGAAATGATTATGCAGATACACACGTTGCTTTCTCACGCTGGTGCGGAAAAAGTGAGAAAATATATTGCAGAAAAGTATGAAATGACCAATTAAAATGAAATAATAAATGAGGTCATGGGACGATGTGAAGCATGTCAAAAAAGCAAAACAATAACGACGTCCACAAAAGAAAAACGAATAACATTGCTCGCAAACGAACCATTTGAGAAATTATATATCGATATTTGTGGACCACTAAAAGAGACATGGAGAAAGAAAAATTACATTGTCACAATCATCGATCAGTTCAGTAGATATATTTCATTAACATCGGTTAGTAAACAAGACGCAACCACTATAAAGAATACAATTATGACAAAATAGATTTTACGGTTTGGTGCTCCGAAAGAGATTTCATACAGATTGTGGTAAAACATTCGAATCGAAGGTAATAAAAGACATGGCTGAAAGCATGAGCATTAAAATGTGTTACTCAAGCCCTTACTATCATAACACGAATGGAATAGTAGAAAGACAATTTCGAACGATTAGAGAATATTTAAACGCATCGTTAAATACAAAGAAAGGATCGGACTGGGAGGAACTACTACCAGAAATAGAATTCACATTAAATGCAACTTTTCAGAAAACAATAGGGAATAACCCAGCGGAAATTATATTCGGTAAAAAAATATACAGAGAAGGATGACATAGTCAAGATATAAAGTTACAGCAAGAAAAAGAAGGCACAACAACCAAAAGAAATTTTGAAATCGGAGATGAGGTACTAGTCAAGGTGGAAACGAGGATAAAGAGTGATAGAGAAAACACATGACAGAAGGTATAAATTAATAAATGAAGATGGAAGAAATTTAGATCGAAACGTGGAAAAATTAAGGAAATTCTTAAAGGGGTTAGTTTAAATTTAAGTTTCGCCAAAATATTTTATTATTTTTTTAATTTCAAAATTTAAAAGTTATGAAATAAGTTTAAATAAATTTTAAAATTAATAATTAACGAATTAATATTTGAAGAAATAATTTTTTTAATAAAAATGTTTATTTTAAATTTAAATTAATTAGTTTTTATGATAAAGTTTCGTTAAAATGTTTGTATTTAAAGTTTAAATTTCGTAAATTTTCAAAATTTCATCGAAAAATTTAATGAATTAATTTTGGGAGAAACAATTGAATTATTAAGAAATTTGTTTAAATATGTGAATTGTTGATATTAATAAATTTTGTAGTGTTAATTTATGACTTCGGAATTTGATGATACTGAAAGTGGTATAAATGCTACTTACAAATTGTTGATAAATTGTTTCCAGGATTTAACGCCATCGTTGGTCTCGACTTGATCCAATGGCTGGGGATGTGCCAATTGATAAAGAAGCGGTTTTCGGCCGTGAGAAAATGGATTGCGTTGCAAATGATGATTATGATTGAGAAAAGGTCGACCAATTAAAAATTACAGAGAAGAATTTCGAGGTATCGTATCGCCGGTGTTGGAGATTGAAATGGAAATGGTCAATAGGGGAGGAGCTCAAATTTGATTATCAGTGTGGTAGCTACGATGTTAGTTAATCCGCCAAAGACAAGTTTGAGGAGTTAATGGAACAGTGGGTTGAGAAAGGATTTTTAATATTGTGTGATGAACAGAGATTCGGGCCTCCTAAGTGCACTATTCCAATTTTTCAAGTCGTTCAGGTAAATAAAGACAAGATCAGACTCGTTTTCAATTTTCGACATATCAATAAGTACGTGAATGTGTACAGTAGCAACAGTGTAGTTTTCTGTGAGAAGCTCCGAAAGTAGAGAAAAATGTCTGGTAAGTGCGCAATGTTGGACTTTAGGGACGCGTACATGCAAGTGTTCGTCGAGGATGAGATGTTATCGTATCAAAAGAGGTTATATAAAAATAAAATGCATGCATTAACTAGAATGGATTTCGGGTTGAATGTGGGTCAAACTGTTATGACAAAAATTAAGGAGAAGGGGCTGTCAAAGAATTCGTAGATCAATGAAGCTGCCGACGTTTATATAGAAAATATTTTTGTGGACAAAGTATAGTACAAGTAGAAAGAGTCAAAGATTATTTGATAAAATACGGATTAGTATCGAAAGATCTGGAGAAATTTCAACAAGAAACATCCTTGATAGTGCTGGGATTGGAAGTCTTTCGAGACAATTACGGCATGCTTCGGTGGAGACGGGCAAACAAACTGCAGTTAGATCTGGACGAGGTCATATCTAGGCGAGATCTGTATTCTTTCTGTGGACAAATCATCGGAATCAACCCCGTTTGTGGCTGATTATGTGTTGCAACGTCGTTTCTTAAACGTCAATCTACCGGAGATTCGGACAGTCCGATTTGCGAAGAGTTGAAGATTCTAATTGGTTGAAATTAAATCTTAACGTTTTTAAAAAAAACACCAATTAAATTAATATACTAATATTTTAAATTACATTAAAAATTAAATATTACATTCGAAAATTATTTTAAATCTTTTTACTTTAAAATTAAATTATTTTTAATTAGTAAGAAACAATGAAACTATCAATCAGCCATCTGGGTAGAAGAGACGCAATCCAAAACAATATAAAACATGCACAATATACAACAACAAACAATTCAAAACAAGGTTTCTGCCAGTAGCTAACGGATCACATCGTAACAATGAGTTATTTTGTGAAGCAATTTTTTCCTGGCTTCTTGAGCCTCAATTTGGGCCCAGTCGTGGTCATGATCGAGTGGTCTTGGATCCATTTCGATTCTCTGTCTTGCATGTACTTCGGTAGTATTTTGTTTTAACACATCCCCCATATGAGATACTATTTTATCAAATATTTACTGTAAAGGAATCCAAAGTTTTGTCAATTTTTTGACAATTTCAAAAGATGTAACTCAAAATTGTTATTTGTACGTAAGATACACTAAAATATTCATATATGCACGTGAGATTACATTCGGTTTAATAAAAAAGGTTTACAAATGTTTGGGATTACACAAAGTATCATCTTTTATTAAACTGTACAGAAAATATAGACACTTTCATTTTGTTCATATTTTGAAACAATTTAGATGATAAAAGTTGTCGAAAGACCTTTTTTACTAATGTTTGTTGTAATGTCGAAAGGAAATTTTATTTATTTATGAACATAACATATCAAATAAAAAGATAAAAATGTATATATTTGCAGATAGGTAAACATTGGCTTGCCGGCCTTATAAAACATAACAGGGCTCTCTGTGCTTTCTTCTCTCCGACAGTCAATTGTTATCGCCGATTTCGAGTAGCTTTTTGGGCACCCAATAAATCATCGTGGAATTATGAGGATAGGTTAGTTGCTTACAATGTCAAAATATCAAAAGAAAATCCGACAAGAAACTTCATTGAAAACCGACTTCCTGGTTCGGCTTGTAATATTTATCTTGCAGTAGCAGCGATGATTGTCGCCGGTATGGACGGTCTAAAGAACAAAATTAAATTGGGTGAACCTGGAAATCTTCCTCACAGTGACTTATTGCCAACATCGCTATCTGAAGCTTTAGATGCTCTGAAAGAAGACGAAGTGATGGTGAAAGAACTGGGAGAGAAATTCGTAGATTGGTTTATTAAAGTAAGAATTCTATTTATTGCTGCAATAAAAAGTTATAAAATATTTCAAGATCAAACGAGAGACCGATGTTGAAGTCTTGAAGGATGTTAATATTGACATTCAAACGGATGAAGGTTTGATGAAGGAGCGCATGAAATATTTCGATTTGTAGCTAAAGTTGAACATTGATTATCTTTTGCAATTTAAAGACATTGAACTCGGTAGAGGTTCTGCAAACTGTCTTAATGGATTCTTTTTAATATCCTGTTTCATAAATGTTTGTTAAATAGAAAATTCAATTTTATGTGCTGAGAAATGAATAAAGATACATTCAAGGCCGGATTATCCATTGTGTCAACTGTGCCTTGGCATAGGGCCCCATGGACCCAGTAGTAGTTTAATATTATGCCATATAGCTCATGACCCCAAGAATTCAAGAAAAAAAAATAAAAAAAAATATTAGAAATAGAGAAATTAGAAAATAGAGAAAAAATAGAGAATTAGAGGATTTGAGCTCAGGAAAAAAAATATATTAAATTTGACCAAAATGAAAGTTGAAACTTTTTAAAAAAAAATTCAAGAAAAAAAATAATATTTAGAGAAATTAGAAAATAGAGAAAAAATAGAGAATTAGAGGATTTTAGCTCAGGGAAAAAAATATTAAATTTGACCAAAATCAAAGTTGAAACTTCTTGTGTGAAATTAGGGAAATTTGAATTCTTGGGGTAGTGTTTAAAATTTTTAACACAGATGCAAGAGATAACAAAAAGCTATTCCGAAGAATAGCTAATGGTTATTTTTTTTATAGTATCTATGAGAAATTAAAAATTATAATTATTTATAAGACTAACAAATTAATAAAAAAAACATTAGATTATTTATAGCCATTTAAATTTTTTTATTCAGAATCATTTTCATTATTCGGGATATATTCAGGATCGGAATTATCATTAGAAGAGGAATAATTATTCGGGATATATTCAGGATCGGAATTACTATTATTATTTTCAGTATTCGGTAAATATTCATTATCAGAATTAACAGCTTTATAAACTTTTTCAAAGTTCGATTTTACATGATGTTTTTTACTTTCCAAATGTCTCTGTTTATTTTGTATTAATCCTTTAAAATTGCAGACATTACAAATAAATTTTTCTTTCTCCATTTTTTTTTATTTTTATTTTTATAAAAAAAGAAAATAAAAAAAACCTTCGGTAATCACAATTTCTCTAATAATATTTTTAATTTTTCCAAATGATCATTTGTAATTAAAGTATTCGTTTTATCTTCTCTTTTTTGACCGTCATTTAATTTTCCAATATTTATTTTACACTTTTCCAAAATATCTTTACTCATTTTTAACTCGTCATCAGTTATCAAATTATCACT